>QLTV01001698.1:18502933-18515105 GCA_003457575.1 Thermophis baileyi
GGGCGCAAGGCGGGAGCCCCGCTTTCCTGGCGCTGGGAAGCTCGGCGCAGCGGAGGCGGACGGGCACCTGGCGAGGAGGGGAGGGGATCGGCCGCCGTGGTCCCAACACCTTGGAGAGGGAGGCGGGGGGTGGGGGAAGATCGCGCCGCGCTCGGGCAGCCGGGATCCCGCTCTGCAAGCCTGACGGGACCGGCGACCACCCGCGGGCGAGGCGCCTCAGGGAGGGCGGGACCCTCGCGGAACTCTCGGCTCTCTTGGCCAGAGCCCGAAGCGAGGCGGCGGAGAGGGACACGCGCGCTCCGGCCGCTTCCAGGAGCCCCTCCGGATTTCTGCCGGCGCTTTCAGGCTTCCCGCTGCTTCCTTCTTCCTCGCTTCCCGCTCAGCATCCCTTCCCTGACGCTTTCCCCACTCCCGGAGCGGTGGGACTCTGAGAGGAACGGAAAGGCGAGGGTGCCGGGCTCTTCCAAGCGCCGCCGCCGCCGCCTCCTCCTCCTCCTCCTCCCCCTCCCTCCTCCGCCGGCCCTGTCAGAAGGGCGGCCCTGGAAGCGCGTCGGAGTCCCGGTGGGCACAATCGGAGCTGGGAGGCGGAGTAGCGAAGCTCCGGCGGGAGGGAGACTTCGGGGCGGCAAGCTGCTTCTCCGGGCGGCTCTGCTGGTGTGTGCGTGTGGAGGAGGGGGGGGAAGAGGGGGAGGGATCCCCTCGGGTCTGATGCGGCGCAGGGGTGGGGAGTGGATGGATGCTTCCTTCTCCGGGAGAGGATTTGCAGCAGCCGCTCTTCTTATTCGCTCGTCCCTTTCGCTGCGGGTTCTGTGGAGAATAGGCAGGAGAGCAGAGCAGAGGCTCACGTGCTGAGCAACTCTGGAGATCCGAAGAGGGAGGAAAGTAGCCGGCTTGTGGCGATGATTAGTCACTCCGTGAGGAAGGAAAGAAGGAAGGAAGAAAAAAACAGAAAGGCTGGTATTGATCTTCAGCCAAACAGCCGACCGATTAAAACGCTTGGCTATTGGGGTTGGAAGGACGGGGCTAAAACAGGGCAAACGTCTAAAGCGGGAAAGAAGAGAAACAAGTGGAGGGTTGGTTGCTCACAGGACTTGCTGCTGGGCTCCCACCGAGAACCTGCTCGCCCGCCCGGCCTCTCTCCTTCTCTCGCAGTTGTTTAACGGGGGCGGCAGAGGGAGAACCAGGGAAGCGATGGGGAAGGAAAGGGGGGGGGGTTGGAGTTAAGATTCCTTCCGTCCTTCTCCCCCTCCTCCTGAGTTGGAGGAGAAGCGTTTTCAGCTCTTCCCTGCAGTAGTGGCTTTGAAGGGAGATAAAGCATTCTTTACCCCTGAAATAGGAGTTAAAAAAATAAATAAATAACCCATCCTGCTTTCACACAAATGTAGACCTGCTTTCAGCCAAGCGATTCTTAGCGTTTCTGGGCAAAATACTGCAGCTGTTCCGATTCTCCCCCCCCCCCCCTTTTAACATAACACTGTATATGAGGAAATCCAGAATGCCTACAAATGGAACATGACAGCCACGGCGTTCCTTCCCCCTCCACACAATACACGTTGAGGATAAGGCAAATTTGCCATAAACGCTTCATCTGGAAGTAATCTAAACGAACATAAATTATTCCTGTGGTGTTTTTTTTTTAATTGGGATTCGCTGTTGTCTGCATTTAGCAGTTTATTTGGCTTAATTGCGGCTGGCAAAATAGCACATCCTGTTTTAAAACTTACGGTAATAGCATAGGGAAGGATATTGCCTCTTCATGGTGATTAAAAAAAAGTTCTTCCGTGTGCACAAACACTATTCTGAGCAAGGTTATGTAATGGGGGTTAGGAGTATGCCTGCACCGTGAATACCAACTTCCAAATAGGAGACTTAACTCTGATGGACTACCTTATTTGCACCATGGTGTGCATGGAAAAAAAATTAATTCTCTTACTTTCCGGCAGTTTTGATTAAATAACCCTCCATTAGAAATTGATCAGAAACACTGAGCTGGGATTTGGCTTTATCTCCCAAGAAAGTCTTTTGCAAACTTTTAAGCAACTTTCCAGAGGAGGACATGGAAAACATATTATCCATGAAGTTTTAGCCCCTGTATATATGTGTGTATGTATGAATATTTATATATAGGCAAAAATTAATAAGCAACATGCAGTTGTAATTGTAATCAAAATTATGAAAAACTTTATACTTGGGTAAAAGAATAATCTGCATTTAAAGTACTAAAAGGTACTTTTAACCTTTTGAAATTAAAAGGTTAAAAGTATCTTTTATTAACATTATCCTTTATTAAAATTATCCTGACATTTAAGTAAGTACTGGATAATTCAATGAACTGCCTGGTGTCTAAAAAAACAAGGTAGACTGTTTTTTCACTTCTGTGTTCCAAAAGACAAAGACAAGGCCCAGTATATCTGAGAAACTCTACTGACTGCAGATGTAGTATATTTACTTGATTACATGCTTTGCTCAAGTAGGCAAGGCTTACTTTGCCTTTAGATTAAATTAGATTAGGTAAACCACAGTGTCTCTTTATCCATAACCCTGCAGCTTTATAGCTTGTGGAGAACTGTTGCTCCAAAACCAGAGACTGCCTTCTTAAACCAGGATAGAATCAAAGTTCAAGCATCCATGCTGAGAGTGCTTCAGAAAACACCTTTCTGAGAAATCTTTTGGGTTTTCCCCCTCCTTTTGTATGCCCTCCTCCCCCCCCCTCCCAGTTGCATGATGCAAAGTTAGTTGAGTCTGGCACTCCTCTCAGGAACCTGATTTCAGTTGAGCCACAAAATCTTGACTGGCATCCCAATGACTTTTTAAGATGCTGGCTCACCTTCTGTAATATACTTTTTTTTTAATTCAGAGAAGAAAAAATAAAATCCTAGGACACATATGGGAAGCCATGCCATCTCATACATATTCCGTGCTCCTGCAGGAAGGAGCTGGGAAGCAAAAACTGGCTGTTTTTATTAGAGGAATTCTAAATTCCCATCCTTGTGCTGAAGGTCTGGGCTCAGATGACATGGAAACCAGTGGTGGGATTCAAATTTTTTTACTACCGGTTCTGTGGGCGTGGCTTGGTGGGCGTGGCTTGGTGGTCATGTGATGGTGGGCGTGGCCAGGGGGTGTGACAGGCAGCACTTGGCCTGCACCCCCCTTGGAGCAAAAACGGGCCGTGGGGGGATGCGCTGTAACCCCCCCCTGCACCCCATTTTGGGCCTAGGAGGCCTCCCTGAAGCCACCTAGGAAGCGAAAATGGGCCGCGGGGGGGCTGCCACCTCCCTGTGCCCCCCCGCACCCCACCCCGTGCCCTGTTTTGGGCCAAGGAGGCCTCCCTGCACTTACCTGGGAGCCAAAATGGAGCGCGTGGGGACTCCTGGAAGGGACGAGACAGGAAGGGGTGGGGCTAGCCAGCAATTTAACTACCGGTTTGCCCAAGCCGGCCCAAACAGGCTAAATCCCGCCACTGATGGGAACTCTTGGGCATATGATTTAACTAACAGCTGCTTTTGGGGGAACAGGATCTCTATTCTAACATAAAAGTGTTAGAATAGAGCCAACAAAGGCTATCAAGAAAAAATGAGTGGTTAGGTAAACGGAATCAACACTGCCTACTATGTGATTCCAAGCAGGGAGTTGGCAATCTTACCCTCTGGAGAGAGGATTCAAATCCCATTTCTTTTTCTTGTTCTTCAGTGTAATAGATGGTGGACACAAAGTCAAAATGGATTTCAGCTAGATTGGAATCCCATGGACATTTACTCGATAGCAAGCCCAAATGAAAACTATAGGGATTTTTAAGACAAGCATTTATCAGAATTCTGCAAACATACAATATAAAAGAGATTAAATTTTAGTTTTCAAATTAATAAAATATGATCCGAAACATATGTACTGAAGTACTGATTATAAATTTGGTTAACATCTGCAGTTCTAAAACCAAAATTTCATTCATTGATTCTTATTCCCTTGTGATTGTGCTCAGACTTTGAGGCATTCTTTCGTGAGAGTTAGCACCCCTGAATCCATGTCACATTATTCTCCATGAATATGCATACGCTTGGGCTGCAAATGAAGCCTTACAGGCAATGGGTTTATAGAACTTTTATCAATCTGAATTTTGCAGAAAGACAAAAGTGATTTGGGAAATTTTACTTTTAAAGAGTAAAGCCATCACTGGAAAATTCAATTGCCCAGTTCAATATTTTCCACTGTCATTACAAAATCAGATTCTTGATGGTCTCCTTTGTTTTCGTTATAGAAAGAATATGCGGAATATCTATCATTTACCAGATATTGCTGTAAGTAATAATTTGATGACAATATTTTCTTCAGGTTGGCTTTGCCAGGGAAATAAGTGTAATGTGTGCAGAATTGCAGCTCAGAGCATTAGATCGCTTCAGAACACTCCCTGCACAGTTTTATACAGGCACCTATCTAGGCCACATCCATCTTTTTGGTACCCGGAGAGGACATACTAACCCCCGAGGGCTCAGATGCAGCAAAGATATTCGAGTGATATAATCCAAACTGAAATCTATGTGAAATCAAAGTGACAAATAGCCACACACCAAACATCTAAATGAGGAAACATCTGTGCAGTGGAGAGATAATTAGAGTTAGCGTGTTCTGCAGAGAAACAGAAGACTTGTTATGTGATTAATGAAAGAACATAGGGACAGAGCAAATATAAATAGTTCAATACATCCCAATCAGAGGATCTCTGGAAATTATAGTAGCCCGTTTTGTGCTGAGGCAGTTTATCTGAAGGCCAATAACAGAAATAGCATCTCCCTCAAAGTAGGAGAACATACTGGAGTTTCCTCCATTTGCTACCAGTGTATATGCATATGTGCCTGTCTCCGTCCATGTGTTGCTTCCGTTTTGCAAATAACCCACGGTGGAATTCAGCATATGAATTAAGGATGCAATCGGTAAAGCTCGAATCTGTGGCACTGAGAAAAGCAAGGGCAAGAGGGAAACCATCCATGCATGCTGTTATTGCAACACAATAAGAATAAAACAGGACTGAGGGAAACAAGAAGTGTCAAAGAAAAGTTCAAGAATAATGAACTGAGGAAGTGGGCAGCTGATTTTTTTTTCCCTTGCACTTCAGAACAGTGTCCAGACACATCAGCCAGCTCTATACAATTACAGGTTTCTTTTTTTTTCTTTTTCAATGTTACTGCTATGGCTGATAAATTATGCTTATTGTTTTCTGCATCATGCATGCTCAGCCAAATCAGGTTTATATCCTAACTGTTGCTCTAACTCTGTTTAAGTTCCTTTTGTGTTTCAAGCCCCTCTTTAAAACGGAACTAGTAAAAAGCATCAGTAATATTTGGCTTCACCTTTTTTTAAAAGCATACACTCCACAATTTGACTGAATGCTCTAAAGAACAGGTGCAAAAGGTGTGTCTTGAAGGGGCACAAGAGGGCCACTAGCATCATTTTTGGAGATTTCCCCAACTCTCAGGTAGAGCCAAAACTAGGAGTTTTTTAAAAAAAATTTCAGCAGGTATGATGGATGGAATGGAGTAAGGAAGTGTATCCCCAGGAGGGGGGAGATGAATCCAGAGGAGTAAGAGGCAACTCAGCCCCCAGATATCATGCGTGAGAGATAGAAGGTGAAGAGCTGCGGTGGCGCAGTGGTTAGAGTGCAGTATTGCAGGCTACTTCTGCTGATCACCGGCTGCCAGCAGTTTGGCAGATCGAATCTCACCAGGCTCAAGGTTGACTCCGCCTTCCATCCTTCCGAGGTGGGTAAAATGAGGACCCAGATTGTTGGGGGCAATATGCTGACTCTGTAAACCGCTTAGAGAGGGCTGTAAAGCACTATGAAGCGGTATATAAATCTAAGTGCTATTGCTATTGCTATAAGACAACCCCTCCCTAGTAGTTCACCAGTGATGGCTAACCTTTTCGGCACCGAGTACCGAAACTGGAGCACGCGCGCAGGAGCGCTGGAACCCGGAAGAGAGCAGCCGGCCAGTGCGCATGCGCGCAGCAGCCAGCTGCTCTTCCAAGTTCCGTCATGCGCATGCGCGCTGGACAGCTGCTCTCTTCCGGGTTCTGGCGCACGCATGCGTGCGTACCAGACAGCTGGTCTTACGTGCCAGAACCTGGAAGAGAGCAGCTGACCAGTGCACATACGCGTGATGGAACCTGGAAGAGCAGCTGGCAACGGCGCACGTGCCCACAGAGAGGGCTCTGCGTGCCACTTCTGGCACTCATGCCATAGGTTCGCCATCACGGACGTAGTATATTGTAGATGCAGAGAATACAGTGCTCAGTCTGGCAAGATTTTGTATATAGGTACAGTATAAAGCAATGAAGAATTTAGTTTGAAATAATCACAATTTGCCATTCTTGGTTTTGGGCCTGACATCAAGTGAAAAAGTATAATGGGTGCCTTTAAGTTTTGGACATGTTGAAGGTTCCCTTAAAACCCCAAACCCTTTGATAAAATGAATATTAGCATCACCCATTTTTTTCAGTGTGTCCCTCAATGTGCTGCAAGCGGTCTGATGCTGTCTTTGAACCAACAGGATCGGTATACTTTTGGCCTGATATTTTAGCTCAAGTACACCAGAGCTAAGAGATAAATCAAGAGTAGCTTATATAGTGTGTGACGTATACACTACATACCTTTCCTAGTCTGATTGAATCCAAAGTACAATGATCCAGGGCAAATCATCAAAAGAACTGATGGCCGAAGCAGTCTATTTGGGCAGAATCCCACCTCCCTTTCTGATGACTGGCAGGTTGTCCCTCTCTTTTTGGTCTGTTTCCCCCCCCCCCCCTCCCGTTTTTCCTCCCTGGCCACCCAAGAACTGATGGCCGAAGCAGTCTATTTGGGCAGAATCCCACCTCCCTTTCTGATGACTGGCAGGTTGTCCCTCTCTTTTTGGTCTGTTTCCCCCCCCCCCCGTCTCGTTTTACCTCAGTGTGTACCACAAGAAGTGGGAGGTCTTTGAGCCTAGAGAAAGAGCAGTCACAGTATCTTAGGTTTTAGGGTTCCTTTATTAAAAGAAAGGTTAGAACAGCCCTTTTAAAAATAACTTTTCAGCTCACTAAAGTTTGGAAAAACAAATGGTTAACTGCCTACGATTCACCAAAATTCCAAGGATCAAACATAGATAATTTATAAATAAATATAACTCTAATATATGTCCAAAGTATGTCTATGCATAGGACAATTGTCTGTCTTCTGTTGGAGCAGGAGGGAGAGCAGGACATTTCCAGTGTCCAGCAACAAATCAACAAACTGGGAGTGGAAGCAAAGAAATGACATCACCATCATCATCATAATCCCAAATGCAGGTCAGAGGGGAAAAATATTTTAGGCTACTTAAAATGTAGAGCAAATATTGCTACAGAGCATGACTGGAACAAAGGGATAGGAAGGCTTTTGCAGGCAACATTTGTCTCCAATGTCTCTTCCCTCATCTCAACTCTCTTTTTCCATTTTCTCTTTCCTGAGGTTGGAGCCTGATGTCAACAAGCACAAATTAAGACATTAAATCTACTAAACAATTTGTTCATGGAATTTGTGGCATTATGGGATTGTATTAAAAAGCATGAGGGGATTGCAGCATCTATTTTTTTCCAAGCTGTAATTCTGAGTAGGTAGGTTTATAAATATTTGCCTGCATCTCTGTGTACAGGTTTGCTACAGTTGTTGAGTTGGAAATATTTGGTTGTGTGATAATAGGAAGGGAAGGGAAGGGAAGGGAAAGGAAGGGAGGAGAGGGGAGGGGAGGGAGGGAGGAAGGGAGGAAGGAAGGAAGTCACAATAATGAGAACCCTTTGAGAATTCAAATTTCCTACTTGGACTTTTTTAAAAATAAAAATAAATATTGGATTTTGGAATGAATTGGATATATAATACATACATTTTTTCTACTTTTACACTAAAATGATCTCCATCTATCTTGAAAAATTCCCCAAATCTAGAGATGATATTCTTTTTTACTTCATCTTTTACCACTTCAGGTGTCGAGGGAGATACAAAGTTTCATTCTTGCACTTCTGGCAGCTTCAACCATTGTTATTTGATGCTGCTGTAGAATGTCTTTTATGTTGTCTCTCCATCTTCTTCTGGGTCTGCCTCATGTTCTTTGGCCATCTCCTCTTTTTGTATATACCTTGTATGGTGTAGAATCCCCAGACATTCTCTACAGGTGAGCAAACCACTTAAGTTGCTGTCTTTATATGTAGTTTAAGTTTGCTTCTATTCCAATTCATCCAAGAGATGGCATCTGGGGAACCAAAGTGATTAATCCATGATATTTTAGCCATCAGGTATTCCAATTTTCTCTTTCTTTGCCCTCCAGATATATGAGATTTCATCCCCCATAATTTATAATCAGTGGTAAGGCTTGGCACATAGCAAGTTCAACACATTCACATCTCAAATACTCATTATTATGCCCTTTGCTTATTGTCTTCCTTATAAATTAAGGCCCTCTTAAAGAGCTCTTTAATCACCTCCTCCTCCATGCTGTGCAGAACAGCTAAAGATTTATGAGAGCTCTTCCTCTTTTCTGTACATCAAGTGGTCATTGTGAGACACAAACAATCTTGTTTCTTCTTTTACACATACACACACACTCATTCTTTTAAATCAAAGTCTGGCACAGCACAGTCCTCCATTCAAAAGTATGTCCGATTGAAGTCAGAGCTAGGGAACCATAAATTGCCTACCAACTGTAAATTTTTACAGAACACCTCGTCTTCCTTAGTGTGCTTGTGTACATTATATTTCTATTTCAGTTAAAATATAGTTGGTTTCCTTTGGGATTTAGTATGTTGAATTAAGCTTTCTGTTATTACTCTAAATCAGGGGTGTCAAACTCGATTTCATTGAGGGCTGCATCAGGATTGTGTTTGACCTCGGGGGCCGGGGTGGGTGTGGCCAGGGTGGGCATGGCCAGTTTGATGTCACTCGTGTCAGGGGCGTCTGTGGTGGCCCCAACGCTCTGCCAGTGAAAACGGGCTCCCAAGCTCCATTTTCAGCCGTGACGGCCTCCTGCCACTCTCTGCCAGTGAAAATGGAGCTTGGTGGGGGGCCTGCGCGTGGCCCTCCCGAGCTCCATTTTTGCTGGCAGAGGGCGGCAGGAGGCCGTCATGGCTGAAAATGGAGCCTGGGAGGGCTGCGCGTGGCCCTCTCAAGCTCAGTTTTCACTGGCAGAGACACCACAGGCCGGTCCTTTGCTATTTCTAGGATGGCCCCGCGGGCCGGATCTAAGCACCCCATGGGCCCGATCCGGCCCCCAGGCCTTGAGTTTGACACCCCTGCTCTAAATGATAGCTCTGGCTTTGTGAAGCCACATAATTGTGGTTTATTTTATAAATCAGTCTTAAGCAGACCATAATCACGAAACCCAAATTTGCATATACCTAAGTGTGAGCAAATTTCATGCACCCTTCTGCCTTTTTTTAATCTTCTGATTTGATGATGGGATGGTAGAGCGGTTAAGCGGTTAAGACTTTGACTGGAGAAGACCCGGATTCAAGTTCGCCCTTAGCCATGGAAATTCTAGAGAGACTTGAGGACAGTCAGTCTCTCTCAGCCAAACCTACCTCACCGAATTTTGGGGTAGGTAAGCTGTTTGAGCTCCTGGAGGAGAGATGAGATATAAATCTATTAAATAAATATTTATCATCCTCATGGGGGCATACAAAAGTGCTTTGAAATAGCAGCAGGGGGATTCTGCAAAAGTAAATGAGATTAGATGCTAAAAGAGCCGTGAAGGCTTGAAGGGAATTAGTGAGCGATACAGGAAACCTGCTGACATGTCTTGCACAGTCTGAAATAGCTTCTTCTGGTAGAATCCTGAAGGTTGGCAAACAATTATTTGTTCATCAAACCAAGCACGGGAACAAGCCTGGCATCGGATTTCCATTACAAATTAAACCTTCCTAAAGCTATCCCTTGATGGTGAGAAGGTGGCCCCGCAAATTGACTCTTAGCTTCTGCTTTGCCCCGGTTTTGCGGCATTAGGATTCCCACTGTCTCTCCTTTTCTTTGGCCTGATAGTCTAGCTCTCCGAAAGTATGGTTATAGATAACAGCACTGGGGAGAAATAGCTATTAAAATTGATTGTTCTGTGTGAGAAAACCATTTCACTCCTCCAGGAAATAGAATCAGTTAGAGAAACATATAAATGGACCATCATTCTACTGTGGATAAAACATGGAAAAATCTATGTCGATTTCAGCAGGTAGCGCTTGAAAATATTACACTAAATATTCATTGACTGCACGGTGTTTTCGAAGCCATTGCAATGCAAACTATGCCCCTTTTCTGTGGGCGTGTGACATCTCAACACATATACAAAAGGAGTGGAACTTGTGCCAACAATGATATGATGCTGGTTTCTTCATTTCTTCCCATGGATCCACCATGCATGGATTAACTGGATCCTCCTTGAATCTCTCTAATATCTTTCTAAACCCCAAATTGACTGCAACTACCATCAATGATGACAATGATGTATGAAAAATTATTTTCTTCTGTCAGTCCCGAATCTTCCTGCAGACGGTTTTTTCCAATGGATTACTTCAGGTTCGTGAAACATTTCATGAAAAGGAGAATTTCATCTCGGGGATGCTTGCATATATCTTTATCAGGTTTACCCTTAACTTTCGTTACCAGCGAAAAAGGTCCAGTACCGCCACAACAATATTGGTGACTCCTTTTTTGCATATTTATGTCCCTATATCAGATATAAATATATATTTATATCTGCTGTGCAGTGCTCTATAGCATCGTTTTGAGGGTAGGAGTTGAAACAGTTTGTGTCCAGGATGTGAGGGGTCTGTAGATATTTTCAGAGCCCTCTTTTTGACTCGTGCAATACACAGGTCCTCAATGGAACTAAGTCTGCACTACTATTAATCTTCTCATCGTTCCCATCACCCATCTCCTCCCACAAATGACTGTATGACTGTAACTTTGTTGCTTGTATCCTTACGATTTATATTGACTGGTTCCTACTATGATTTGATTGCTTATTTGTAGCCGGACTATCATTAAGTGTTGTACCTTATGATTCTTGACGAACGTATCTTTTCTTTTATGTACACTGAGAGCATATGCACCAAGACAAATTCCTTGTGTGTCCAATCACACTTGGCCAATAAAAAATTATATTCTATTCTATTCTATTCTATAATATCTTTTATATTCACTTGGTGTTGAGAGCAGCAAGCGCACTGTGCAAACAGCCTCGTGTATTCTCCATTGTGTACCTGTTTATTGTCATCCTTTCCTCTCCAATTAATATAAATATAAACATCAATTCCATTCTTGCTAACTATCTCAGCACCGAGGTAAGCATTCCAGAGGGCTGGAGAGTGGGAAAAAGGAATAGTTATGATTGTATGATTTCCCACTTAGCAACCATTTTTTGCTTAATGACAGAGCTGCCAGTCCCAACTGCAGTCGCTAAATGAGGATTATCTGTGCACAGGACAGGAAGCTACATCCAGACAGAGCAAGGTGAAACAGATTGGCTCCAGGTCAGCAAATAAGTGAGGCAAGACTATCTTTCCTTATTTATTCAGCCTATATGCAGAATATGTATTAATCTTTCCTTATTTATTCTTTCCTCATTTATTCAGCCTACATGCAGAATATAGAATTAAGGAGAGTAGATTGGAAGAAGGTGAGTGTGGTTTTAAACTGGGAAGAAGAAACACCAGTAATTTGTGCTGTGTTGATGACACTACTCTGATAGCTGAAAATGCAAATATTCTGTAAGTTCTAGGAATGAAAGTCAGAGAGCACATTAAAAATGATTCGCTATAAAAAATACCAAACTAATGAGAAAAGGTACAGCAAGCAGCTTTAGAAGTGACAAGATATTGAAATGGTGAATACCTCCTGCTTTTTAACTTTGATTATCAACAGGGAAACATACTAGTAATCAAGAAATACACTGCAGACTAGCACTTGTTATGGCACAATGAAGACCTGCTGTGAAAAGATTCAGATGCTGTGACGTGCATACACCTACAAATAGTTTTCTTTGTGACATTCTATGGAAGTGAAAGTTGAAGAAAGAAAGAAAGAAAGAAAGAAAGGAAGGAAGGAAGGAAGGAAGGAAGGAAAGAAAGAAAGAAAGAAAGAAAGAAAGAAAGAAAGAAAGAAAGAAAGAAAGAAAGAAAGAAG
>QLTV01001698.1:18515198-18529342 GCA_003457575.1 Thermophis baileyi
AAAGAAAGAAAGAAAGAAAGAAAGAAAGAAAGAAAGAAAGAAAGAAAGAAAGAAGCAGGATAGGATGAGTATTGATTCTTTCGAACTTTGATTTTGGAGAAGACTCCTGGGAATAACATGGAAACAAATGGGCCATAAATCGTATTGAAGCTTCTCACTTGAGACACAAATGACCATGCTCAAAGGCCCACACTTTGGACACATTATGCAAAGACCTAATTCTAATTCACTAGGGGATATTCCTTCTTTCTCTGATCTCACAGCCCTTCTTAGCTGATTCTCCTTGCCTTTTCATTGGTTTATTTCTTAAATTCCCTTTTCAAAACTTCAATTTATGTAGCGGCTCCAAGGAAGAGCTATTCTTCAAAATCGAGACGCATGTTCCTATCATAGCACCACCACACTACATTGGGAATAAAAAGGTCCGATTAAGGTTGCTTCAGCTCCTGAAACTCTCAAAAGTCCTCCTGCTCTTTGGCTCAAGGACAACACCTGCATGTCCATTCTCTGATGCTGCTTGCAAGGCCACATGCCAAGGATTTTAGCCTTGAGCTCTCTGGTCAGGGAAATAGGAGCAAAAAAACAAACAAAAAAACCCCCCACCAGTGTCCTTATTCTTGATGCTTTATTTCCCCCTTTCTTCTTTTAAAAACATTGGTCTCTCCTGATTATCTTTGATTCAGTTAAACAAGGAGGCTATGTGCTGTATATAAATGAGACTTGCCCTGTAAATTTATAAAATAGCAGATGTGCCGGTTGAACAGAAAGCTGTTTTAGGATTTATTTATTTTTGCCGAGTGAGGAGCCGAGGTGGCGCAGTGGTTAGAGTGCAGTACTGCAGGCTACTTCAGCTGACTGTTCAGCAGTTCAGCGGTTCAAATCTCACCGGCTCAAGGTTGACTCAGCCTTCCATCCTTCTGAGGTGGGTAAAATGAGAACCCAGATTGTTGGGGGCAATATGCTGACTCTGTGAACCGCTTAGAGAGTGCTGTAAAGCACTGTAAAGCGGTATATAAGTCTAAGTGCTATTGCTATTGCCTCTGTGCTCTTGCTTTTGGCCAATGCTCCACAACAAGCTAGCTGCTTTTCACACCTCTTGCCATTCATCACCTGGCCCCAAGCAAATCTAAACCCTGGGCACCTTATCCTTTCCTTCTTGCTCAGATGTAACTTTTCCTTTGTCCTGAAAGGAAAGTGTAACATGGAAGCAATTTAGCATTTCTGGTCAGTTCTCTTAAACAGATTATCCCGAATAAGGTTAAGTGGTAGCAAAACCCATCACAAAATGCAATCATCTGTACCGAACAGACCTATTTTAGAAGGATAATAAGAAGTTCTGAAGTGAGGAATATTTCCTGGCAAATAATTCGGTGCTATCAGTTTTACAGAAAGGTAGGAAGAGCCGCACTGGATCGAGACCAAATTCTAGTGCCATCTTAATCCCTTACATAAGGAACTATTTAATGGGGCAATATAACAAGAAATAAACATATTTATATACCATAGATGTTAGTTAATTCTCTGCTGTTCAAATTCACATGAATTATAAGTCCATAGCTGACACTGAATCATATCCTGAAAACGTTCTATTTGTTGGTTTGCCTCAAACAATGCTCATCTTAAATATTGTCCAAGGAATCACAGATGGTTTTTTTTTCATCCTGTGAAAGATAATATTTTAATTATAACTGTTTTATCCTGGAAGCCCTTGGGATAAAAGTAACTCAAAATAGGTTTTCTTCTAATGAAATTTCCATTCCAGAGAGCAGAAATTCCAATGAATATTACCCTTTTTTTAAAAAAAGATCCTATTATCTGTATATAATACTGGATCTTTGAAGTCTCAGATTATGATACTATTTATAAATAATATCTTTTTTTGTCAATTGTACCAGCAGAGTTTTCATATAAATACTGCATGTAAACATAGATAGCACAGGGAGTCCTCGACTTACAACAGTTCGCTTAGTGACCGTTCAAAGTTACAATGGCACTGAAAAATGTGAGTTATGACCGTTTTTCATAGTTACGACCTTTGCAGCATCCCCATGATCATGTGATCAAAATTCAGATGCTTGGCAACTGGTTCATACTTAAGACCGTTGCTGTGTCCCTGGGTCACGTGATCCCCTTTTGCGACTTTCTGTCAAGCAAAGTCAATAGGGAAGCCAGATTCACTTCACAGCCGGGTTACTAACTTATCAACTCCAGCGATTCACTTAACATCTGTGGCAAGAATGGTCATAAAATGTGGCAAAACTCACTTAACAAATGTCTCCGTTAACAACAAACATTTTGGGCTCAATTGTGATCCTAAGTTGAGGACTACCTGTATGTAAACAAGCTTACCTGGGCATTTTCTCCATATAATCTAATATTGCTGATTGATAGGGACTCTATGTTCTTATTGGATAAAAATCTTACTTCTCATTTTTTTCCCAACATTCTCATTTTTTCCCAAGTGTCAAGGATTGGACGTATTGCCTTCTGCTTGCAGAATTGTGAGTTGCTACTGAATTATGTTTGTTATATATCAGATCATTATTAATTTTAAGAAGGACTCTTCTATGTAGAGCATGAACTGTATAATGGAATGACTAAACACAAGTGGAATTCTTTATTTCTGCACTGTTATGTGCTTAGATGCATCTAGATATTGTAGACAATTTATATTTTCTTTTGCTTGGGCTGAATCCAAAGCCACGTTGAAACCAGAGAACATTCAGGAGGAAGTGAGTGAAGAGGAGGAGGAAGAGAGAAAAAAGTTAGTGCCCGTGGGAGGATTAATTATTTTTAAACAGAAATCATAGTTGGGGAGAGATGACTTAAATCACCCATCCTGCATCGGCCAAGGCTATGTCCATCATTCTTCCCAATATCTGGAACTTTTTCTGTTGTAGAAAACATGCAGCTAGTCCTTTCTTCTTGTGGAGAAATCAGGAGGAGAAAAAAGTATTAGGTATGTTTTGCTGCCTTGAATTATTTATAAAAAAAATAATATAGCCGGGATAAAATAAAATTAATAATAAATAAATAAATAAAAACAGTACATTTGCCCCAAAAAGAAGTTCACCTTCATCTTGAGATAATTCCTGCCAAGCTCAGCTCCAGCAAAGTTGAGACAAGGAAAAAAACAATAACCCTCACTTGCCTCTGTTAACGTATTTTCACATGAACGATTTAGCAGAAAAGCTAGTGTTTTGCTTAGGTTAAAAACAGAGCCTCCTTTTCTGTCCTTTGAATGTCAGGAAAGATTAGCGTTGGCAAGTTACACAATCGATCTGTGCATAAGCCTATCAATTCCCAACTTCCCAGTTCTTTGGGCTGCAATACAGAGAATATCCAGACAGTATTTTAAAGCAAATTTATCGTTAAATAATTTCGATTTCATAGCTTTGGTGGACACAGAGTAAGAATTCCATTCACTGCAGCTGGTCCAATGGGTCAGAAAAGCATTTTGACAGTCTCAAGAAAAGTTGAGAATTCTAATCTCAAGAACTGCCTCCAGAACTCCAGGAGAATTCCCTTTAGCTGTTCACATTAGCTCTAGAAATATCTATTATAAAAGGCTTTTTGCTGCCTTAATTTTCCTAGCCAAGGACTAAATGGCCCTTTCTTCACATTTTCCCCGGGGTCTGTGAGCTATTAAAATAGGCTTTGATGGTGCTGATACTTTCACTGCACCGAATCAAGTGTCTTTCTCAACTGTTTTCAGCCTCTCCTTCAAGCTTCAGTCCTTTCGAACCCGCTCCTAATGACAGGCAGAGTAAAGTTGAAAGACATCATCCCTTTGTAGCATTCTGCCTTCACTCTTATCTCGGACCAAGTGCTGAATTTAATATTTCTGCTTACCACCTTGCTTCTCTTGCTGTAGGGTAGGGTAGCAGAAGGAAAATCTGTGCCAAGAAGTCAGTTGTTTGGCTCTGTGTGGATAAAGTGGCACAAGGGGTTTTGGGGAGGCTTATTCAATGAAAGCCAACCTGCAGTCTATAGGCCACCCGTCCCTTTAATGATTCTCTGGATACCCACTTGGGCCAGGGGCATCAGATTAGCAGGACAAGATCTTTGCTCCCTTGTGGTTGTGAATAATTTTCTTCCGGTTCATGAGCAAGGATTGTCAATATTCACAAAGTTGTTAATGCTCCAACATTGGAAGTTTTTAAGAAGATGTTGGATAACCATTTATCTGAAGTGGTGTAGGGTTTCCTGCCTAAGCAGGGGGTTGGACTAGAAGACCTCCAAGGTCCCTTCCAACTCTGTTATTCTATTCTATTCTATTCTATTCTAATATGGTGTTTGAATAGGAAGGGAGGGCAGGGTTAAAACTCCTCAAATCTGTACAGGTAGTCCTCTACTTACAACTGGTCACCTAGCAACTGTTTGAAGTTATGACAGACCCTCCAAAAGCTACTTATGACTTGGTTTCAAAGTTCTGGCCATGCAGTGCCTTCACCCTTATGACTACAGTGGCTTTGGCCCACTCCCAATTCGGCCAATTAGCCACCCAAGGGAGCCTAAAGCCGGGCAGCAGATGCTACTGGCATATAGAGGATAGTCACGACTTGGAGGCCTTGGCCTACTTCCGATCCAGGGCTCAGTCTGCTCTTCAGCCAGCTCTGGGGCAAAGCAACATCCAACTCACCTTTCTGGGTTTTGCAGAAGAATCTAGGCGCATGCAATGCAACACAATGCAATGTGAGGCGTAGCTCTCTTACAGAAGCTGCCTCATGGCAACCTTGTGCTATTCTGCAAGTAGGTAGTATTCTCACGGGTTTTTTAAGGAGGTTCCACAGACAAAGGCCCCCAAGCTGTAACTGCCCTCCATGTACCGGTAGCCTCTGCTGCCCACCTTTAGGCTCCCTTGGGTGTCTGAGTGGCTGGGTTGAGAGTAAGCCAAGGCCAATGGGAACCCCGAGGGGCAGAGAGCGGAGCTCAGGTGCCTCAGGGATAGGGGGCCTTGGGAGGTCCAAAGCAGGTGGGCTGTACCGCTGAGGCACACCATGCTCTGCTTAATGACCTGCACATCCATTTAATGACCACATCAGGAAGAGCAGGGAGTGAGGGTTATTAAGTAAGGCTATCTTGCTTAACGGCTATCACCACTTGCCACCATAATGGGCAGGTTCCATTATAATCATAGGCCGAGGACTAACTGTATGTGAATGGAAAGAATAGAAAAATAAGTTTCTTCTTCACTAGGGGTGGGCAAACCTCTTTCTCTGTTTGTACATCCAGGCCTCTGCATTCAGGGTTGAAATTTGGAAGGATGTGTGTTCACACACGTGCATTATGTGTACATGCACACAAACACATATACACAAATACTATACAATAGGCTGTCTTTTGGCAAAGCCTATTTTACCAGTTACAGAGGATGGGATCTTGGGGAGTCCTATCTTGGCTTTGGTCTTCTTTTGGGCTTATCTTCATTTACATATGAGCCCTGGTGGCGCAGTGGTTAGAATGCAGTACTGCAGGGCTAACCCACTGCTCACTCCAGGAGTTCGATTCTGAATGGCTCAAGGTTGACTCAGCCTTCCATCCTTCTGAGGTCAGTAAAGAGGGACCCAGATTGTTGGGGAGCAATATGCTGACTCTGTAAACCGCTTAGAGAGGGCTGTAAAGCACTATGAAGCGGTATATGTCTAAGTGCTATCGCTATTTCAATCTGAAAATATTTGAACCAAATGCTATCTGGCCACTCCAAATTGAACCAACTGAACCATGTATTTTAGCCTGTTCAGCTGTGTGCCCTCCAGAGATTTAGTGCCCTAGATGCAAGCATTTTGAAGGGGAGAGATGGAAGGAGTAGTGAGGTAGAGCCCAGAGCACATTAACCAGAGATTTTCATGCTGCGACTGTGTTTGCTTCCTATATGGAGTAAAGGGAGGGGCAGGAAAGAGGGGAGGATGCTGGTAGTGACAGAAAGACATGCTTTTCTCCGCATCTGGGCTACAGATGGGAGAGCTGGATATTTAAATACATTTCCATCTCAACAATTTTTATGGGGTGGAAGGCAGGAACATGGCTCTTTGGAGGATTGCTTTGATTACTTCACAATGCAGTAAACTACGCCTGCTGAATTGGGGAGGCTTTGCTGTTCCTTTGGCCAACCGGAAGCTCAACTGTCCTCCCCAAAGGCCTTCAATGTTGCCATCCCAGGGGCGGGCGGGTAGGACCATGTACAGCATTTCTCCTACTTCTGTTCATTACTTCTGCTAACTATGCCCTTAGCAGAGAAAGCAGCTTTTGTTTTTCTTTTGAAACATGTAGGATGCATCGGTACAGGTAAGACCACAGTTGAGCCCCAAATTTTTGTCGTTAAGTGAGACGTTCGTTAAGTGGGTTTTGCTCCATTTTACAATCTTTCTTGCCTCGGTTGTTAAGTGAATCACTGCAACTTGGTTGTTAAGTGAATCTGGCCTCCCCCTTGACTTTGCTTGTCAGAAGGTCGCAAAAGGGAATCACATGACCCCGGGACACAGCAATATGAACCTGTTGCCAAGCATCCGAATTTTGATCACATGATCACGGGGATGCTACAAAGGTCGTAACTGTGAAAAACAGTCATAAGTCACTTTTTCCAGTGCCATTATAACTTTGAACGGTCAGTAAATGAACTGCTGTAAGTCAAAGACTACCTGTAATTTTTTTTTTAAAAAAAGCCAAAAAACATGCACTCTGTCTTATTAGTAAAACCTAAACTTTCTGTATATTATATTATAAATGTATCTAAACTTCTCTAAAACATCAAAGAAGGTGATCACCCATAATAACCTGGGTGGGTTGTGGACAGGAGAAGAGTCGGACCAGGCTAGGACATCAGGAAACAAGAAGAGCAGTAAGAGGATTGTAAAGTTAAAGTCCAAAAGAAGACAATAAAATGACTTCTGTGTTGTTGCCAAGAAAACAACATGGACTTTTTCATTTTTTTTCTATCTTTTGCTTTACTAAAGAACAGTAGGAATTGCGAAGGGACAACAAGATGAACAAGTTATCTGACATGTAAGCTCTTTCAGCCTGCAGTATATAATGATTGTGGAGTCCTTGGTGCTCTCTGAGCTCGATTGTTGGCTTACAGACATTTCATTATCCAATTAGATAACATCTTCATTTATCTAGAACTGAAGATGTTAACCAGTCTGGTAAGGAAACTTCTGCAAGCCAACAACCAAGTTCAGAGAGTACCAAGGACTCCACAGTTCAGCCCTGAGCTACAGCTATTCTCTTCTACTGAAACTGTACATTGATTGAAATGCTGGACTGGGGAGACAGACAGTGTTATTAATCTTTCAGGTGGGATTGATTGATCGAATAAATTAATAATAAAATATATTTTCTTGGCTCTCCTCTTTATCGCTGTCTGTATCCTCTCTGTGTCAATCTACGGCTCTGTCTCTCTCCGTCTCTATCTCCCATTGACTTCATAAGGATTACAATTCAACTGATTCTTAAATTATGTGCGAAAGGTTTCTGTGCGCTCCTGCTCACTGCCCAGCTGCCATTAATTTTTGTGATGTAAATTAAAATCAATAGTTTTAAAACTGATAAGATGGGAGGCAGAGGGCAGGAGGCACTAGCTTGTGAAAGAACAAAGGGGTAGGATTGAAGACAGTTTTAATTTTGGAGATATGTGGAGTTGATCACACCCACTTCCTTTTTTGTCCTCTTCCTATCTTGCCTCTCACACATTTTGCTAGGCTTCCAACCTGAACAATGGTGCAGCCATGGTCCATGCAGATAATTAGTGCATCCTGCAAAAATTCATCATTTTCAGCAAATTCATCCCAATATATTTCTACAAATCACCAGCTTGGAAGGGTCTGCCTTGCCTGAAATCAGTCCTGCAATTATTTGCATAGGAGGCAGCCCCCTTGTACTCCGTGGAGCTCACTGCTGAATAAACTTCTGTAGGATTACACTGTTTGCTCTACTCATTGTATCCCATTCATTGTTTCTGTGATAATGACAGGTTGTTTGGCCATCTCTTTCCAAATAGGCTGAAGTAGCCCCTAGCATTGTGACTGTTATTTCCAATTAAGAAAGGACTCTATTGGGACAATTGGAGAACTTTTCTATTTCTTAAAATTAAAAGAAAAACAAAGGCAGGATTTGGAGCAAAAAGAACTCTTAAGCGAAGGATTAAAGGTGTATTGTCTGCAATAATCCATGATTATAAAGTGCAAAGCAATCAATATACGGTATTTATAATAAACACATAGAAAGTTTGTTGGTCTTTTCTTCAATATTCTAAGGCCGTGATGGCGAACCTATGGCACGCGTGCCACAGGTGGCATGCAGAGCCCTCTCTGTGGGTACGCAAGCCATCGCCCCAGTTCAGCTCCACTGCGCATGCGCACGTGCCTCCCACCGACCAGCTGGCTTTTGGGACTCTGCCGCCCATGTGCGGGGGCGGGGCGCATGCGGGAGATACACACGCATGCACAGGGTCATGCGCGCATGTGCAGGGGGTGGGTTGCACGTGCATGCGTGGGGGTCATGCATACATGCACAGGGGGCAGGGCATATGCGGTGGTCACGCATGCATGCACGGGGTGAGGCACGCGGGGGGGTTGCGCAAACATTGCATTATGGATGTGTGTGCGCGCACGGGCACTTTTGGCACTCGGCACCAAAAAGGTTAGCCATCACTGTTCTAAGGTGTCCCTCAATATATGGAGTGGTGTTTTCTGATTACTGTTCTCAGCTCTTTTTTTTTAAGAAAAGAAAGAAAAGAAAATGTCACCCTTTGGTTTTTAATGAACTTCCCTCTCCTGCCAATACCAAATAGATGGTGCTATAATTTGCCTTCAAGATTTCAAAAAACTGGAAATTTTGTTTTCCCTAATTAAGGGTCTGAGTTGATGATTAACCTGATTTGATTTTGTGGAGTCCTTAGTGCTTTATAAGCTTGGTTACTTGCTTCAGACATTTCATTACCCAACTAGGTAACATCAGTTTAAGAGAGAATGGAATTATATACGTACTGTAACTTACCCTGATCAGTTTTGGTGGATGTGGGTTTTCCTCCTGGCAGTTCCTTGATTCTGCTTTGTTTTGTTTTTTCTGCATGATTGTTTGTCTGGTATTAATCCTTGCTTATCTGGGCGGTTGCTAAATAGGATAAGTTCTGATCTTTTTGTTTCCTTCTTAGCTTTTTAATTCTCTCTTTTGAATGGTGTATAAATATGGTTTATTTTTATGTGTCCATTGCTGGCTGATTTATCCGAATGCCAAGCTTCCCAGAATTCCCTAGTGTTTTTGGATTTAACTTGGTCTGGGATGCTCACAGTTTTATAGTTAAAATTATGGTTGAGTTTTTCTCTGTGTTGTGAGATTAAGTTTTCATTGTGTCTTCTGACTATTCGTTGGTGTTTATGGATGCACTCTGCTAGTGTTCTTCAAGTTTGTCCTACATAGTGGCTGTTCCAGTCCTTATACTGTATTTATTCATTCATTTATTTATATCCCATCTTTATTATTTTCACAAATAACTCAAGGTGGCAAACATATCCAACACACCTTTCTCTTCCGATTTTCCCTGTAGATAGTCTGTTTTTTCTTCTTGGGTTTCTGAGTCTTTTGGTTTATGTAAGATGCTTTAGAGGGCTTTAGCTGATTTTTGAGCTATGGTAATACCATAATAGTCTGTTGTAATAGTCTATTGGTTGTTCCTAAGATGTCTTTGATGTATGATAACATTTTTTACCAAGCTTGTGTTGGTTGTGCTAGTGGGTTGAGTGGTCAGGCACATGGGTATCCATTTTGTTTAAGGTTGTTGTATAGGCGATCTGTTTGTACTTGTCCAAATTATGTTCTTACATAGCTCCTCTTGTGGGAGGTTGAATAGCTGCATTAGTAGTAGAGCACTTTGGCCATGGAGTTTGGTAATCAATTTGATTCTGAACAGTATTCTACTGTGGATCTAACAGGATTTCCATCTCTCTGTTATGCAAGTTCAACCATGTACTAATAGCTGGCATTTTCCAACTAGCAGAGTAGACAACAATTGCTGCTGGCAAAAGAGATTCTAGCAGTATCCTCAATAGCAATTTATCATATCTTCTGGATTATCCAACCATTGTAGAGGTGCTATAAAGACTGACCTCGTTACTATTATTTTGGCATAACAATAACCAGTAAAAAACACTACCCATCAATGTTTTGCAGTTCTCTTCATGTGTTACTTTTGCAATGGGAGAGGCCATTTTACTTTCTCTATTTTAATACATCAAATTCTCCTTTGTAAACTAGATGTAGAGTAGCTCTGGGCAAACAGTCTGGGCATAAAGCATTCTACGCACATAACAAGGGTTTGGGATATACTGGCAAGAATTTTTAAAATGACACACAGCTGTAATAGCTAAAAAGAGGCATGGAAAGGAAGATGCAGAGCCGATTGGGGAAGTAAGCTGGTTGGAAATATTGTACTTGAAGCCAAGTGAATTACCAGCAATGTCCTTGGCTACACAAATGGCACATCCAATCAGCCTAGCTACTGCCTGGATTTCCCAGCACTTTTCATTTACTACCTCACCTTAGCTACTGTCACTGCATCCTTTAGGGCAGGGGTGTCAAACTCTCGTTGTCACAGCGGCGTCACATGACGTATCGGGACTTCCCCCCCTTTGCTAAACCGGGTGGGGGCGGGGCCAGCACATGATGCATCCGGCCCACGGGCCACGAGTTTGACACCCCTGCTTTAGGGAGCTAGAAAGGTTGGAGGCTGATGGGTTGGCTGGATTTATAAGGATATCTGCAGATATCTTGCAGCTGATGGAAAGGTAGTTCTGATGACTGGCTGGCACACAGGACAAGCAAAAGTGGGGAGGAGAACATAGGCTTGCCTTGCTTACCTTTCAAGGAGCCTCTGGATTTTATTTCAGCCCAAATTCAGAAGAATCAAAATGTTCTGACCTTTAGCTCTTCTGAACATTTTGCCTACTGGCACAATTCAGCAGAACATCGAAAATAAAATGTTTTCTTTGTTTCGTGAACATCTCTAAAATGGGGACCTTACTGTCAGCTAACATACTAGATAATTTATTTAAAAATAAAAATTAATGGCACTTTAGAATGTAGATGGGGGACCTATAGTTATCCAGATAGGTTGAAGTAGATAATCTGCAGCATTCAGTTCACTGTTGAACTACAACTGCCAGGCAGAATGGCCAGTGGATGCTGGAAGCTGAAGAATAGCAACAAATCCATTGGCATGCCAGATTATAGTTTTTATTGTCAATCTCAGTCAGTCCCAAAATTGATTATGTCTTCTTGTAATGCCTAAACTCTTTGGACCATGTGTGTACACTAAGTTCACCCCTTGTACTAAACCACAAACCTTGGTTTACAAACTTGCTTTATATAATACCTGAAACCCAAACCAAACAAACTGCTTAATGGGTTATTACCCTAAATTATGAGATTTGCTTATTCATGAATTAGTGGGTTATATGAATCTTGCCATTGAGGCTTGTTATTTTGTGGATGTATGCATTATACAAACTTAACCAATAGGTTTGTTTGATTACAGATAGGCAAAGTATAGTTAATTTGTTAACAAACCTATGTTTGTCTTGCGACTGACAGAAAGAGGAAAATTCTGTACAAGAAAAAACATACCATGAAAATTTGTTAGATAAAATACAGCAACTGCTTCTTCCCAAGAAGGATACACTTCCCAAACTAGGAATCAAACTAAGCATATGTAAAAGAAACAATCTGTGTAGTTTCAGACAGTTTTACTGGACAAGCTGATTGTTCTGGTCCATAGAATGAAGAACAGCAAAGGAATATTAAAATTGAAAACATAGGCTGAGCAGCTTTGACTGACACCAAGGCCAGGGGCCAAAACACAAAATAGCCCCGGAGAACATCAGTGTATCAGATACTTCCCCAGAATTATTAGAGAGGCAGGACAAATCTATGAACCACCAAATAAAAGGAGGTGACATTTGTTGCTAAGTTTAAGTTGAGCTCTGCTAAGAAGGAGCTAATAGCACAGCTAGCAAACCATTAGCGTATATTTACTGCAGAGGTCTTCAAACTTGGCAACTTTAAGACTTGTGGACAACTCTCAGAATTCTCCAGCCAGCATAGCTGGCTGGAGAATTCTGGGAGTTGAAGTCCACAAGTCTTAAAGTTGCCAGGTTTGGGCACCCCTGATTTACTGTATCCTGTGGCATTATTCAGAAGCTATTTCATCAAGGCATTATTAGTATTATTCATATTATCACTATCAAAATAACATGTTTGTAGGGGATATTGCAAAACAAAGGGCTGAGTGATGGGAAAGATTTAAAGTCTCCCTCATCCAAGTGCAGGGTTTTTTGTTAGTCTGAACATTTTAACCCATGTACTTGGTTCACATATGCTAAATCAGGCATGTCCAACCGGCAGCCCATGGGCCACATGGAGCGGGGACGGCAAGTAATGTGGCCCCATAAGATCATAAACTTTTAATGTTATTATGTGATTTATCTACATTAACAATATTAAACATTTTATATGTGGCCCAAGACAATTCCTCTTCACTCAGTGTGGTCCATGCAAGCCAAAAGTTTGGACACCCATGTGTTAAATCATGGTTTGCTTCAGAAGCAGCTGTTGATCAATGTTCCCTCTAACACTGGAAATCGCTGCACAGCAGTTAGAAGCTGCCGCGCGGCGATTTCCTGTCAGGTGCACGGCCACGCAGCAATGTTCCCTCTAACATTGGAAATCACTGCGTGGCAGTTAGAAACTGCTGCGCGGCGATTTCCTGTCAGGTGCGCGGCCACGCAGCAATGTTCCCTCTGACATTGGAAATAGCTGCGCGGCAGTTAGAAACTGCCACGTGGCGATTCTCATGTGTGCGGCCGCGCAGCCGCGCAGCTTAGAGGGAACATTGCTGTTGATTCTGATCAAACAGCACACGGTAGTAAAACCAAATGAGCCACATTATGATTTAACATGTTGGGTGAAACTAGGTATTTGGGGGAAGCTGTGATGCTATGAACCAGGAAAAAGGCCTTCTAAAGTCTAACCCAAGGCATTGCTGTAAGAACCATCCTCTATCCCAGCTCAAAGATGTAAAGAAAGAAGCTTAGTCCAGCTTGAAAATGCAGGGAAGTATCCTAACCAACATATTGTATCCAAAATCCTGTGTCCTATATTGAAAGTCAAAGGCATCAGACATAAAATCAGATGTCCCTTTGCAATTAGATGAGGCCATGGAAACTTGTATTTTTTTGGAATTGAAGCAACACTTGCAGTGAGCGGGGGCAAATGACAGAAGGCAATTGACAAAACGATCTCACAAATGCAGTGAGAAATCTAAGTGTTTTTCTGGTGCGACCGGTCTATCAGGGCAACCTGGTCTACCCAAATATGGGACGGAGCATACTGCTTCCGCTTGAGTGTGAAATCTATTTGCATCAGACATCAGAATACAATTATATATGATGGTGGCAATTATATGTATTTTATCATTTGGGCATCACTGTGATTTGCAGTGGCTGTCACTGAGCCTTTGAATAGCTCTTCCTATTAAATGAATAATTAAAAATAAGAATGTGTTTTTCAGATTTCATATCTAGCTATGGAACAGTACACAACTTATTAGAATAAAAAGATTAAGAAAAAAGTTTGGGGGAGAGACTCTTGTTAGATAGTGGGTAGAGATGACAGGAGACAGACTTCCAAAGCAGCTCTTTATTTCAGCTCTTGTGTAAGCAACCAGCAAAGAGCAGTCTGACAGCTTGCCCTTTTATAGGGAGCTGTCAGACAGACCAGCCAATAGCGTTTGAGCTTTTTCCCGCTCAAACGCTGGACCTGGTTGGAACCATGCAACACAGTTGAAACAGTTAGAACATAACACCCCTCCCCTCCTGGATGGAGCTGTCCAGCATACGTAATCACGCAGGTAGGCGGGGCGTTTTGGAGCCCTACTAGACCTGCGCAATTCAGTTGGTGGTGAGGCAGCGGCCTGTGCGGACAGGTCTGCTGCCGCTCCGGGGCTCGAGCNACACCCCTCCCTGGAGCTGTCCAGCATACGTAATCACGCAGGTAGGCGGGGCGTTTTGGAGCCCTACTAGACCTGCGCAATTCAGTTGGTGGTGAGGCAGCGGCCTGTGCGGACAGGTCTGCTGCCGCTCCGCCGCTCC
>QLTV01001698.1:18532488-18543982 GCA_003457575.1 Thermophis baileyi
CAGTGACTCAAGAACACAGCTCTTTTGCGGTTGTCGGTCAGACCCAGCATATCGTTTGCTTCCAGGAAGCAGTCGAATCGCCGCATGTAGGAGTCCCATTTCTCCCTGGTCGGGTCGAAAGGCGCCGGCGGGTGGAAGGTGGACATAGCGGCAGAAGGAGGCAGGAAGATGTCTGCCTGGCTGGTTGAAAGTGCTGAAGAAGCTAGTCACAGTCCTCCTGGCCCAAGCCCTCGTCGCCACTGTTAGATAGTGGGTAGAGATGACAGGAGACAGACTTCCAAAGCAGCTCTTTATTTCAGCTCTTGTGTAAGCAACCAGCAAAGAGCAGTCTGACAGCTTGCCCTTTTATAGGGAGCTGTCAGACAGACCAGCCAATAGCGTTTGAGCTTTTTCCCGCTCAAACGCTGGACCTGGTTGGAACCATGCAACACAGTTGAAACAGTTAGAACATAACAACTCTCATAGTGTTTTAGTTTAAATCCATTTAGCTTTACATAACCTTTATTGTTGATATCTTTCCCTTCATAGCTATATTGGAATTTAATAGTTTGCTGAAGAGATATGATTTGATTTTAAATATTTTATCTATTTTTACTTCTTTCAACTTTCAATTATTTAGCAGGAATGTTTAACTTGTCCTAACTTTTATCTTGAAACCTCCCTAGCAGTAGTCAATACAATTCGTCTAATGTTAAATTAAATGAACTGTAAATAGGATTAGGCATTATTACCATTGAATACATTTTTAAGATTTAATTTGCCATCTATTTTGCTTTTATTATTTAATATTTTTCCTTTAATACATTACATCTTAATTGCTTTTTTATTCTTTAATCATTTTCTATAACAGAGATGAGCAACATGGGGCTGCAACCATCTCCCTTGATGTTACAATGCTTTCTGTTTCATTTTTTCCATACTTTTAAAAAAATTATACAGTATAATAATAAGGTATAATTTATAATTTAAAAAAATTATAGGAAGCTGGCATTAGGCAGAGCCAAAGTGTCAGCCCCTGAAATCAACTTTATTTGTAGGAAAGTCTTTAGGTCCCATAAAGCTCCCACTGGTGGGGCAGACAAAACATCTAGAAGAATAATTTACTTTCCGATAATTTGGATTTTATATTTTGTATCAGGCTGAGCTCATCAAGCCCATGACTTACTCTCAAAACTCTAAATATGTTCCTAGCTTTTTAAAAAATGTTCTTATTCAATATAAAGTTTAGTGGATTTTGTACATTTCTCACACTTTTCCTATAATTTTCCTCATTTGTCTTAATGGAACTCTCCGAGCAGACTTTGAATCAACAGACTAAATTTATGTCCAGACATTCTCCCCCCCCCCCCAATTATAGGCATAATCCATTGTATCTAGACAATTTATGTAGATGTAAGACACTGGCTCAGTGGTGGGATTCAATTTTTTTTACTACCGGTTCTGTGGGCGTGGCTTGGTGGGTGTGGTGTGGCTTGGTAGTAAGGATACTGCGAACTCCCCATTTCCTCCCGATCAGCTGGGCCTCGGGAGGCAGAGAATAGATGGGGGCGGGGCCAGTCAGAGGTGGTATTTACCGGTTCTCCCAACTACTCAAAATTTCCGCTACTGGTTCTCCAGAACTGGTCAGAACCTGCTGAAACCCACCTCTGAATGGCATCAATTTACTTCATTTGCATAATGCAAATAGCACAAATTGACACAAGTGTGTACATTTAAACTTAACAGACAGGAATAATGCAAGCCTCATCTTCCCAAATGATTTTTTAAATTATGGTTTTACTGTATTTAAATCAAAGTTAAATTGCTTTTCTTCTTGGTGTATTGTATATGGTCAATCTCCTTTAGTACAGGTACTGGTCACTTTTCAAAAGTCACAAATATAAGACACAGGTTGCTAAATATGTGGCATTATTTATTCCACATTTAGATTTTTATGAATTCCTAGACTTGGTCACAGTAAAAGCTAGTAATTAAAACAGACAACATTAAGAGCAAGCATTAAAGACAGTTGACAGTAAACTCCAGAGAACTAAAGAGAGATGTCTAAAAAGCTGGAGACCTGTGGGATGGTGTCAGTAATGTTAAAGTTGGGGGCCAATTGCCTATAGTGGCCACACTAGAAAAAAAATTAGAGATTCAGAGGAGGCAAAGTGCATTTTTAGGTGGGCATGATGTATCCCATAGGGCTCTGCTCATTAAAGTTAAGCTTAGAGCAGGGTTGTCAAACTCAAGGCCTGCGGAGTGCTTAGATCTGGCCTGTGGGGCTGCCCTGGAAACAGCGAAGGACCGGCCCGCGGTGCCTCTGCCAGTGACAACGGAGCTCGGGAGGGCTGCACACTCCGTTTTTACTGGCAGAGGGCTAGCAAAACAAACCACTAGCAAGTGGCATTTGATCACAAGGCAAGGAGGCACTGAGAAATTCCTCCACTGGAAACAATGGATTACCCGAACCCCGCCCGGGCCACCACAGGTGCCCCCAACACGAATGACGTCGAGCTGGCCATGCCCATCCTGGCCACACCCACCCCAGCCACAGCCACATCCCTGGCCCCCGAGGTCAAACACAACCCTGATGCGGCCCTTAATGAAATCGAGTTTGACACCCCTGGCTTAGAGCAAACCATTCTTTCTCTCTTGAACTTCACACAAAAGCCAGAAAAATGATGGGTTAATTTAATTCAGAAAGCATTTCTGAATCATTTTCAAAAGTGCACAGCCCTTTGCATTGGTATTTGAAATAGGAATAATTCATATTATTAATTTTATGGCATTCCTAAATGGGGGAAGGGCAAACAATTTGTCTAATGAGGCTTGGACCACTTTGAAGCCAAATCTGAGAGCCAGCTGAAAAACCATTAAGTCGTTAAATTGGTTGGCTTAAAGTGTGTGTTATTCCACTGTGGTTTATAAATCACAGTTTATAATTTAGCATGGTTTAGGCAATCCAGACAAATGTGACTTTTCAATAAGCATCGATTAAACAACCGCAGCTTAGTAAAAGTCACCCATAGTCCTTGAAGAATCACCTTTTTTTTAAAGAAAGAAAAATGTATATCAGGGCTGGCACCTGCCCATTTTTTGCCCATCTTTTGTCGGCCTGCGCCTTATACACCTCGGCCGCCTTCTGTAATGATAGTTTTACATGGGCCCAAACCTCTGGGATCTTCTCAGCCCATTCCTTTGGGGACTTCGGGACTTGGGGGTTATGGGCCCATTCCGGAATGGCTGGAAAGTCCATTCCATTTATCACCTGGAAAGGGGTTAGGCTGGTGCTTCGGTGCACCACGTTATTATATGCTACCTCCGCAAATGGGAGGAGGCCTGACCCGTCTGACTGTTGATAAGAGACATAACATCTCAGGTAGCGTTCTACCATAGCGTTAGCTCTTTCAGACGCCCCGTTGGTGCTAGGATGAAACGCTGAGCTTAACCCCTGTGAGGAACCTATGAGGCGTATGAAGTCCCCCCAGAATTTGGCGGTGAACTGCATCCCCTATCCGAGATGATGTGTCGGGGTACCCCGTGAAGTCAGTAGATATGCGTTATGAATAGTTTTGCAAGTCGCTGTGCCGACGGTATCCCAGTGTATGGCACGAATTGGGCTTGCTTTGAAAACAGGTCTATAACCGTCCAGATAACAGTGTGTCCATTACTGTCAGGCAGGTCAACGATGAAATCCATGGCGATCTCCTCCCATGGACGGACGGGATCGGCCACCGGCTGCAAAAGACCTAGTGGTTTTCCAGGCCGCGATTTGGTCAACGCACAGACTGGACAGCTTTTCACATAGTTCTCGACATCCACCCACACACGAGGCCACCAAAAATGCCATCTAACTAGATGTAATGTTTTTAGATAGCCAAAGTGGCCAGCCTGTTTGACATCATGACAATGTTGCAATACAGTAGGCCTGAGGGCCGCGGGGATGTACATTTTGTCCCTCTTTCAGGCTAACCCATCTCGGTGAGTTAGCATCGCTCTATTCTCCAATAGCCAGGAGTCATTAGTCAATGTGCTGCGCAGTCTCTCATTCAATGTGACCACGAGAGGTTCGCTCGTCACCCTGGTCACCAGTTGACTGGGTGGTATGATTGTTTGGACTACATCATCTCGTCGGCTGTTATACACTGGGGCATGTGTGATAAGGCATCGGCTAGAAAGTTCTTTCCGTCTGGGACATACTTCAACTTAAAATTAAATTGTTGGAAGTATTGTGCCCACCGAACCTGTTTTGAAGACAACCTCCATGGGGTTTGAAGGGCCTCCAGATTTTTGTGTTCCATCCACACCTCGAATGGTTCCCTAGTGCCCTCCAAGAGATGTCGCCAAGTAAGGAGCGCCCATCGCACCGCAAAGGCCTCCTTTTCCCATATTGCCCAGCCTCGTTCTGTGAGTGTGAGTTTCCGGGATGTGTACGCACAGGGTTGCAAATGGCTCTTGTTGTTTTGTAACAGGACGGCTCCCACAGCCACGGTCCAATCCCATCCTAAACTGATGGACCAAGAGACGCTCCGGCCATGACCGCAGCCTTTCTGTGACTCTGCGGAACTCCCGGACGTACTCCCTTGCTGACCGGTTTTGCTGTCAAAGGGACAAGAGCTCCCCCTCTGCCTGTAGTGCCCGGGAGCCATCTTCAAACCGAGCCCTCAGCGCCTCCAAGAAAAGTCCCATATCCGCCAGCTCCCTGGCATGATCACTGTGAAGATCAGCCACCCAGTCCACAGCTTCACCAGTCAGTACTGCGGTCACTGCCACCACCATCGCCCACTGCGATGGATAGAACCGTTCGTAGAGGTCCATGTGACTTATAATCTGACTGAGGAATAGAGCCACGTGATCGGGGCTCCCATCAAAGGTGGCCTGCAGTGGCGGGGGACCCCATGCTGCCGCCTGTTGAGGCCAAACGCCTGGTAACCAAAGCGGGCTCTGTTCAGCTGGGTGTGATGCCGTGCCCGCAGCAAGACTATCCGCCTTCTGGGACCCTGGAAGTCACCGTTGTCCCTGCTGTCCCACTTCATGTGCCAGGGCCCAGTGTGAGACCTTGTCTGGTCCTCGTATAATGTCAACCAGGGAGGATCCTTGTTTCCAAGGCCCCTGTCGTTCCATTCCATGAGGCCAGCTGGGAGCCTGGTCTAGGTGCAGCTTCGGGCTGGCAAGATGAAAGCGGGTATCCGGGCCTGGGCCCGTCCCCCCTGCTTGCCACATGGCTGCTGGTTCCACCCCCATTGCCCATGGCTGCCAGGAGGGGGCATCCCGGAAACTGGCCTCCCAAAGCACTCCTCAAAATGTCCATAGTGTTGCTGCCAGGCCCAGTGGAATAACTCCACTCACCATCCCCATCCTCAGTCCAATGCCTCTCCTGCCATCCCTGCAATGGGGCCCCGATGCGAGGGGGTGTTGGCACTCTTGGCCCGGAGGCCCCAGTCAAAGCAGAACTGTGCCACCATTCCCCCGAAAAGGCCTGACCCTTTCCAGCCCCAGGGGCCACCTGGCTCTCCACCGGCTGCACCTCAGGATGTGCCTCCTGCTCCTTTGGTCGCACAGCTGGCTGGACGATGTCTTCCTGGGCTTCCAACTCCATCTCTCCCTTGTCCACCACGACCATCTCCTCCAACCCTTCCAATGTAGTTCCTTCCACCATCCTTTGGAGCTGAGGTCCGCCAACCTAAGCAATCCCCCCCCCCGGAACGAAGCTAGACAGTAGACAGGGAAGAAAAGGTTTTGGAGCACTGGCTTTCTCTCAGCCTGTCTGGACCGGACCTGTCCAAGGAAATGAAAAGCCAGGACACTCAGCTAATCGTAGCCTCACAGAGCCTTTATTCCCGATTCAAGTCGGATTCGTAGCACACAATGAGTTCTTGCCAAAGCCAGCGCAAATTAGTCCATGCCCTCCATCCAACCACCATCCGGTGGCTGGCTGCAAGAATCTGGACAACTGGTAAGTGGCAGCAGACTTGAATCTGCAAGTCTGCTTATGCTGTACCTCCTCCCATTTGTTTTTATATGCAAGTGAGTTAGGGAGGCATCTGCAGGAGCTGCTTCCAAATATTATTTCATTGTTCTGGACTTAGAAACTGTTTAACCCTTTTTTTTTTTGCCTAGCTACCAGTTCCTGCCTATTTTCATCAAGGTCATCTTTTGTACTCTCTACAGGTATAATGGTCAAGGTACTAGGGAGCTGGCAGTAGGGAGACTCAGCTTTTAATCCATCCTCAATTGCAAAAGCTCACTGGGGCAGTGATTTTAGGCTAGTTAGAATAGAATAGAATAACAGAGTTGGAAGGGACCTTGGAGGTCTTCTAGTCCAACCCCCTGCTTAGGCAGGAAACCCTACACCACTTCAGTCAAATGGTTATCCAACATCTTCTTAAAAACTTCCAGTGTTGGAGCATTCACAACTTCTGGAGGCAAGCTGTTCCACTGATTAATTGTTCTGTCAGGAAATTTCTCCTTAGTTCTAAGTTGCTTCTCTCCTTGATTAGTTTCCACCCATTGCTTCTTGTTCTACCCTCAGGTGCTTTGGTGAATAGTTTGACCATCGTGGCGACCAAAACTGAATGCAGTATTCCAAGTGTGGCCTTACCAAGGCATTATAAAGTGGTATTAACACTTCATGTGATCTTGATTCTATCCCTCTGTTTATGCAGCCTAGAACTGTGTTGGCAGCTGCTGCACACTGTTGGCTCATATTTAAATGGTTGTCCACTAGGACTCCAAGATCCTTCTCACAGTTACTACTGTTGAGCAAGGTACCACATATACTGTACCTGTGCATTTTGTTTTTCTTGCCTAAATGTAGAACCTTACTTTTTTTACCATTGAATTTCATTTTGTTAGATAGCGCCCAATGTTCAACCCACCTCACAGGATTGTTGTGTGTGGGGGGGGAACCTAGAAATGGGAGTGCTAGTCACATCTCCATGAGCTCCTGAAGAAAAGGCAGGATATACATCTAATTAATAAATAACCAATTTATCATTGCAATCATGCACGCAGAAACAAATCCCAGTTTGTTCAGTGGGCTGTAATCTCTGGTATGATATAGCACAGGGGTGTCAAACTCACATCGTCACGGCAGCATCACGTGATGTGTCAGGACTTTTCCCTCCTTCGCTAAACCAGGCGTGGGCGTGGCCAGCGCGTGATGCATCCGGCCCACGGGCCGGAGTTTGACAGCCCTGATATAGCAAGTCAACCTCAATCTGTTAGGTACATCAAACTTTAATTTTTAACATCTACAGTATCTGTTCCTAGGAAAGAATTGTGCTATTGCATAATGCTAGGGTATACAATTGTACAACTTGTACAATCAATTATGATTTTGAACCTGATTCTCATACTGTGAGTTTAATCAGATGGCAGTCAATAAACCTCCTAAGAAATAAACAAGATCCCCACTGTGCTTTTAAGCTTGTAAAGTCAACCACAGAGACCATAAATATTTGAAGCAGCAGGAATAAAGCATTTGTTTTTATTCAGAAGATTAATTGTTATTTCTTGAATAAATACATGCATTCGTGTTTCAGCAGGGCTTTCAACTTCTAAAAGGCCATGTCTGTGTTTCTTACAGCTAGTGACCATGTCAATACTTAGACTAATCCCTACTTTTTCATTAGGTTAAAGAGATATTCAGATAAACTGCTACCTGGATGAAGAAGGAAGGCTACATCTGTGTGTCACAATGGGAATGTAATCATTGCACCATTTTCCAAGTGAATTCTTAGCCATGTTTTCCTTAGGTTTTCCCATCAGCCTTATGATAAGGCCTAGAGCACCATCTAGTGAAAAGGAGTGAGCTGATTTGCAAAGGGAACACAGTTTTTGCAATGCAACCTGCAGAACCCACATTGCTTTTCCTTTACAAAGTTGCTGAACCTTCATTTTCAGTTTAGGAACACTTAGCATCTGTAAAAGAAGTCTCTGGAAAGGTGGAGAGTCATTTTTATCTTATGTTTGAACTATGCATTCCCCCCCCCCCCAGCAAAACTATCAACTTATCCACTGTGAATCAACGTGAGCATTTTAGTTTATGGAGTATTTATATTCCGCATGCTGCTTTATACTGCACTGGTAAGACCACACTTGGAATATTGCACCCAGTTTTGGTTGCCACGATACAAAAAGGATGTTGAGACTCTAGAAAGAGAGAATACTGGAGGCTAAGTGTACAATGAACGGTTGCAGGAACTGGGGATGTCTAGTCTAAGAAAGAGAAGAACAGCTTGCCTCCAGAAGTTGTGAATGCTCCAACACTGGAAGTTTTTAAGAAGATGTTGGATAACCATTTGTCTGAAGTGGTGTAGGGTTTCCTGCCTAAGCAGGGGGTTGGACTAGAAGACCTCCAAGGTCCCTTCCAACTCTGTTATTCTATTCTATTCTATTCTATTCTATTCTATTCTATTCTATTCTATTCTATTCTATTCTATTCTATTCTATTCTATTCTAGGGGTAACATGACAGCAGTCTTCTAATATTTGAGGGGCTGTCACAGAGAAAAAGTGGTTGACGTATTCTCAAAAGCACTCAAGGGCAAGACTAGAAGTAACCTATGGAAGCTTAACAAAGAGAGATCCAACCTAGAATTAAGGAGAAATTTCCTGTCAATGAGAACAATTAATCAGTGGAACGGCTTGCATTCGGAAGTTGTGGGTACTCCATCACTGGAGTTTTTAAGAAGAGATTGGTCAGCCATTCATCTGACATGGTTCAGGGTCTCCTGCTTGAGCAGACAAGACAGTTGCACTAGAAAACTTCTACGGTCCCTTCCAACTCTGTTTTTCTGTAATTCTGTATCAGATGTTAATAAAACAAATTGTACTGATCCTTCAGTCCAGGAAGGAATGCTATTGTGATAAAAACCACAGAGTTGAAAAGCTATCCGCTGCTACCCAGGCCTTTGAATTTAAAGAATATGTTTGTGTTACTAGTTTTGTGGAGTAAAAAAAAATCATACAGTATTTAAAACTGGTTTCTCAGTTCCTTTTGGAGCCTTTCAGATTAATTCCTAGACAACGAATGTATGGGAAAATATTGATATGGAGTAATTTACACTCTGATTTCTGGTAAAGAAACTCAGCAACTGGGGTGGGGGGGAACTAGTCTTCAAGGTCTCCAGAGGTTCTGCCCTAAAGCCCAGTTCTGACTTAATCCTTTTCTTCTGGTATGTTTTGATTGCAATGGGCTGAAAATCAGAAGGTGTTTGGCATTTTTTGCTATCAGATATTATTTAAAAGGACAAGCTTTTATGAGCTTCAGCTCACTTCATCAAAGGGCTGGCAAAAAGTTTCACAAAAGTGTTTGTCTTTTAATAAAATGTGTTAGTCAAAAAAGGGTCTATCAGACTCCTCCTGATTTTTTGCTCTGTAGACTTTTTATGATTCTGTAATTTGGGCTAGAGTTGGGATGACTGGATGGAGCTGAGCATTTACTGCCCGGATGCCCCTCCTGATGCCACAAGGAGTTTGCAGCAGATATTTTTCTTTGCACAGTAGGAGAGAGAAACATCTGCAGCTACCTAGGATTGAACTCTCAAACGTCTGAGTGGGAGGTGAGCGTCTTCACCACTAGGCCACCACGCCACTCTTTTGCTCCATAGACTCCAGAGATTAAGCAAGGTTCTTCTCCTACCTGTACTACTCCTACCCTGTTCCCCCCAAAATAAGACATCCCCTGATAATAAGCCCAATCGGGCTTTTGAGTGCATGGCAATAAGGCCAAGCGCTTATTTCAGGGTTCAAAAAAATATAAGACAGGGTCTTATTTTCAGGGAAACATGGGTAATTGTAATAGAAAGGAGGTGTATTCAAGATTCAGTTATAGTTGCCACCAGATGCTCTTACTTAGCCTCCTCCAAATAATGTGTACCATTGAAGCAGGAAGGTTAGGGAAACCTCTCCATAGTAAAAACTGGTTAAAGTAATAATAGCCTGTCAGAATTTTTTGCTTAGAACCAAAATAGTTATAATTATTAATAAGACATGATTAAACATACCTTAGTGTAATAGATACACTAGATCTCACTTTCTCAATAGCCATAGTGTGATAGTGGGGGTATCCATGGGATATGATTTTTTAAAAAGTCAAAACAATGACAGTGTGCCAGCTGGGGAATTCTGGGAGTTGAAATCCACACATCTTAAAGTTGCTGAGTTTGAAAAAATGCTGATTTAGAGTGGATTTCTTAACATTGTTGCCTACCATTTTTAATACATCATCTGTGAATATTGCCTATTGCATTAATGCTGCTTAAAAGGAAAGGCTCAGATGATCCATCCTAAAATATTATTGGAGTACCTTACTAATTTGTTGGCGTGATTTTGATTAAATACTGATTTACTGTCATTGATTTTGTATTTGATGTCAATTATCATCTTAGTTGGGACAGACCTCTTCCCTATTTAAACTGCTCCCTCCAATTGTTATGATGTGGTAGCATGAATGTGTCACAGGTTATTAGAAATTCAGTTCTTACTTACTGAATATAGCAACAACAACTATTATTTTGCAAAAAGAACTAAGGTCTAATTGCAACAAATAATGCAAGTTAGTGGAATTTTAGTGACTGAAAAATAAAAGTTGATTTTTATTTTAAATGACTGATTCTACATTGCAGTGAACTGTAGGGAAGGTAATATTTAAACAAATATTTAAACAAATAAAACCTTGCTCATAAAATTAAACCTTGTTATTCTGCTATGAATTAATTTCTAAATAAATCTGAATGTGCCTTTATTATACCCTGCTCACAGCTACAATAAATAGTCTGCTGGCACAAAACTGTTTCTGCTAGAATGGTCTGTTCTTTCTAATGTTGGTACTGAACAGGCTTCCTAATTTTTGACATTGCTTGGGAAACTTTGATTGATTGAGCTCACCTCCTGCCAGTGTTGCCAAACATTGTGACATGAGCAGTGACAGAGGTTTAATAAAGAATCCAGAGTCATCAGAAAGTGTATTCAATGTCCAATAATGATAATTAAAAAACCCTTGATCTACAAACCTATTGAACGGATGCTAAAGAATTGTATTTGAAGGAAAAATGCCAAGTAAAGAAAGTGCTCTTTACTGTCAGTATTGTTGCTCTCTAAATTAACTTCAGCTCCCCACCCCACCATTCTGTATAATTTGGATTTGTCTATCCCAGTGGTTCTCAACCTTTCTAATGGCGCGACCCCCCCGCAACCCCCCCGCTAATAATTAAAAAACCCTTGATCTACAAACCTATTGAACGGATGCTAAAGAATTGTATTTGAAGGAAAAATGCCAAGTAAAGAAAGTGCTCTTTACTGTCAGTATTGTTGCTCTCTAAATTAACTTCAGCTCCCCACCCCACCATTCTGTATAATTTGGATTTGTCTATCCCAGTGGTTCTCAACCTTTCTAATGGCGCGACCCCCCCGCAACCCCCACCGCCGCGACCCCTGCCCCGCCCTCTCCCCACCCGCGGGGAGGGGAAAAAGGGGGCGTGGCACCCGGGGTGAAATGCTCCCGGCTC
>QLTV01001698.1:18559234-18571267 GCA_003457575.1 Thermophis baileyi
TTTCCTTCCTTCCTTCCTTCCTTCCTTCCTTCCTTCCTTCCTTCCTTCCTTCCTTCCTTCCTTCCTTCCTTCCTTCCTTCCTCCCTCCCTTCCTTCCTTCCTTCCTTCCTCTACACTAGAAGAAAAAAATCTATCTGCCAACCCTCACAGTGGACCAGCTTGGTAGGTTATACTCCATTACCTTTAATGAACAGGCCTTCATTTTGCAGTGACTTGATTCAGCCTGGTAATACCGGTAATAATAATAGTGTGTGCACATGCATGTAAATACGCACACATATACATCCAAAGTTATTATACAGGGTTATTCAAAAAGAATGAACCGATTTCATGATGCAATATTTTATTAAGGAAAAGTAATACAAAACTCCAGCCAAGTCACAAGTATTCTACTCACAATCAACTTTTATTTCCTGTCATACAAGTGTTCAATGTGGCCTTCACAACTTAGATAACTCCTCTTTCAAATGGTCACTGACTCATTACATGACAATGCTTGAGAACTGAAGCAATGCGTCATGAAATAGGTTCATTCTTTTTGAATAACCCTGTATTTATATTTAGCATGTAAAAGCATCAAAATTCCAGTAGGTCAGAGGTGGTATTCAGCTGGTTTGCACCGGTTCACATGAACCGGTAGGGAAAATTTGGCATGGGTAACCGAATCGGGAGCGACCTCTGCCTGGCCCCTCCCCACGCCTAGTTGCCCGGTCGCTGCTCACTCGTCCCACCCATCCGGTCGCCGCTCACTTGCTCCGCCGGCCCGCTCGACGCTTGCTCGTCCCGCCCGCCCACTCGCCCTGCCAACCCCCGCTCTATATATGTTGCCTTCACTTCGCCATGCGGCCCAGCTAATCGCCTCACCAGTCGCCACGCCTGCTCAGCTCACCAAAGGTAAACAATGTGTGCCACCCACTCACCCTTCGCCTTGGGTCGTGGCCCGGGGCCCAGGGACGCGCCATTCCCTGAGGCCCCAGAGCTGCCGCCCACTTGCTGTCTGCCTCGACCGGGTCGGGGAATGCACCATTCCCTAGGTCCGGCCTTGCCCTGGAACCTCTGCCCGCTCACCGCCCACTCTCCCTTAAGTGCGACGCGTGGCCCCGTTTCCCCTCCTTCAGAGGCCCCGGCCCTTAATCTCCCCGCTTCCTCCGTCGCACCTTTCTTTGTCCCGCAGCCGTGACCTTACCTTCCTCCCGCCGCGTGGCTGGCTGCCAGGGAAGGCAAGGCAGGGCTGAGCCCTCCGCACCAGCCCGCATCTCACCCACCTTGTCGTGAGATGCCTGCAGCTGCCGCGTCTTTTTTTCAATGCGGCTGGAGTCCAGCTGCACAAAAAAAAAAGATGCGGCGCAGCTGCAGGTTTCTTGCAGCGAAAATTACCGACCTCCGGCTCTGCTCTGCCTCTCAAATGCACCACTGCCACCCTGCTCTATGCACCGGCCGCGCCGGCAATGCACACCCCATTGCCTGCTGCCGCTGCGCCAGAGGAACTCCAGCCACACCGAAAAAAAGACTTGCCCGGGAAAGTGTCTCTGGTGCAGCAGCAGCAGGCAATGGGGTACGTGACTGCACGTGCACGGCCGGCGCATAGAGCAGGGCAGAGGTGGCGTGTTAGTGGAACGGAGCGAAATGGAGCCGGAGGTCGGTAATTTTCGCTGCAAGAAGCCTGCAGCCGCACCGTGTCTTTTTTTGTGGTGCAGCTGGACTCCAGCCGCACTGAAAAAAAGATGCGGCGGCTGCAGGCATCTTGCAACAAGGAGGGAGAGATGCGGGCTGGCAGGGACAGCTCAGCCCTGGCTTGTCTTCCCTGGCAGCCAGCCCACGCAGCTGGAGGAAGGTAAGTTTGCGGCCATGGGACGAAGAAAGAGGCGCAACGGAGGAAGTGGGGAGATTAAGGGCCGGGCCTCTGAAGGAGGGGAAACGGGGCGACGCGCTTAAGGGAGAGCGGGCTGAGGCTCCAGGACCTTGGGGAATGGGTAATGTTAAGGAAAAATATAGTAATTCAAATTTTTTCCTACCAGGTTCTGTGCGCGTGGCTTGGTGGGGGGGGGTCATGTGACTGAGTGGCCGTGGCCAACTCGATGTCACTCACAGCAAGGTGCCGCCCCATCTTGCCGTGAGTGACGTTGAGTTGGCCATGCCCACTCAGTCACATGACCCCACCAAGCCACGCCCACCAAGCCACGCCCACAGAACCAGTAGTAAAAAATATTGAATCCCACCACTGCAGTAGGTGCAGGAAAAAAGCAAAAACAACTTTCTGGCATACAGTCAACTTGATTCTATTTCTATATCTGCCTTACCAGCTTTGAGTAAATGGCATAGTGGTTAGTACCATTGCTTAGCAAAAAGGACATTGCTGGTTTGAAGCCCAGTAGCATTTTTAAAAATTTTATTGCAATCATTCTGGAGTGGGTGATTTTCTCCCTTCCACTTAAAGAAAAGTGAGGGAATAATATACAGTATCAGGAGTTTTATCATATTTTCATTTATTTTCCTGAAGTAGAAGTTTTTCATCCCCAGCTCCCCAATAGCTCAAACAAAACCTTTGGGCTATGCCAGAGGTGGGGCTGAAAGCTTTCTACCTGAAGTATTGGAAAATGGTAATAGCAATAGCAATAGCATTTAGAATTATATACAGCTTCACAGTGCTTTACAGCCCTCTCTAAGCAGTTTACAGAGTCAGCCTATTCGCCCCAACAATCTGAGTCCTCATTTTACCAACCTCAGGAAGGTTGAGTCAACCTTGAGCCGGTCAAGATCGAATTGCTGGCAGTTGGCAGAATTAGCCTGCAGTACTGCATTCTAGCCACTGAGCCACCATAAAACAGTAAAACAGTAAAACGCTACCATTTTAATTATTATTTTTTTCCTAAAAAAAAGGGAGGGGGGAATACCATCCCAGACATGCAATAATTTAAACAGGAGAAATATTTCTGACAGCTTTCAAAGCAGCAACCTTTACTTGCCTAACGACGAACTTAACCACTGTGCCATTTCTTTTATGCACCAATTAGAGGGCATGATAAGCATTGGTTTAGCTGAAGGGGCGGGGTGACTTTCCCCTGCAAAGCAGTGAATGACTCGCTGAGCTTAGCCTGCTGCAAATGGGACTGCTCTGGCCCAAAGAGATGGGGCCACTCAAGCTGACCTCTTGGGACCAAGTCTACTTTTGACACGAAGCAGAACAGGGAGCATCGATCAAAGGTGGTACCCATTTGGATCTTCCACAGGGTCAGGAGATATGTCCAGATTTGACCGAAGGCGCAATCCAGCATCTACTGTTTGCTTTCCTTGTTGTTTTCTAATCTTGAGACATCTAATTGGGAAGTAATGAAAAAAAGAAAGATGGGCCTTCTTGGCTACCATTAGTAAAGCCATATCCCAACTCTTAGAAGAAAAGAAAAATCCTCTAGGGAGGAGGAAGGTACCCAAAGAATGTGCACCACTGATTTCCTGTTGTGTGAAACAAGCCATCTCATTCAATTATAATGCAATCTGGTTGCTTGGAGCTTTCTTTCAGCTGGCTTGGGTGAAGTGTGAACCCAGCTTTTCTGGGGATTGTGGTATTGCACAAATTCAGTCACTAATCCACCCTGTCTGTACGCCATGTTGCCAGTCCCGATTTCGTTTTCTCCCTGCTCTAAAAGCCCAGATAATGAAGCCCACCCACACATTTTAATAGCTCCCCTGAGTTCTGAAAATGCTTGCTCACACATTTAAAAGGTGGTGACTGAAAACAGCCCCAAGTTCCCACTAAAGCTGACAAAGTAAAGCAAACCAAGGCTGCATTTCCCTCCCTCTAGGCCTTGGATGCAGCGTTTTTCTTAATATTTTCCAAGGTGGCCCTTGGCTTTTTGTTTGTTGGTTTATTTTTCTAATAAAAGCTTCACGTTGCTGACTCAAGCTGGCTCCCTGATGGATTCATTCAAGGCTGCTGACTCTGGCTCTTTTTCCCCCCAGTCTTACTGCCTGGTGAGTTATCCCCAATTACCCTGCTGTTGTATGGCTGGAAGGCAGATGTCAAGGTTTCTTCTTCCACCTCAGTGAAAATGTTCTAGCACCACATGGGAATACTTTGGTTGTTGTAATCAATCAAATTTCTTAGCATTATCTGGGGTTCAGGCCAAAGACTTCTGAAGGAAGCAACACAGACTTCACAGAATGAGAAGCTACCCCAAAGGTGTCCAACCTCAGCAACTTTAAGACTTGTGGACTTTTAATACTTGTGCACTTCAACTCCCAGAATTCCCTAGACAACATGGCTGACTGGGGAATTCTGGGAGTTGAAGTCCACAAATCTTAAAGGTGTCAAGATTGGACACCCATGAACTACACCAAGAGGAGGCACCAAAGACTACAGAAGGTGGCTCATGATGCTACCCAGTGCTATTTATTCCAGCTGCCCCTCCCTCCCCCCATTTTAGGCTACAATTCCCACTCTGTAGTAGGTTGAGGAGAGCTGATTTACTCTGACATTAACAGGACTTCAAATAGTCTGGCAAAGTTTCTTCCCAAAGTTTGTTCCTATCTGAAAGCCCTTAATTGGAAGGCCAAGATACTTTAGTACGCAGAGCTTATAATCGTTCCACAATCATTCTACAACTCCCATTGTTCCTAGGTAGTCAGACAATGGGAGCTGTGTTCTAACATCTGAGGCAGCTTTTTGCAACCTGGCAACCTCCAGAAGTTGTTAGATTACAACATCTACCATCAGTTCCATCCAGCCTAGCTAATGGTCAACAATAGGGTGAATTTTAGTACAACAGCATCATATTGGAGGTTTGCTATTGAGAAAGACTGCATCCTGTAGCCATCAAATTAGGAAGGTTGTAGGTTGCAAAAATGGTCAGATTATTTGGCCACCTATATCAGGACTGGACACATTTGCCAGGGACACTTTGCTTTTGAATGGCATGTCAGGTGTTCTTGATTTGCACCTTTGGCCTAAGTGGACTGACCTAGCATAGAAAGTAAGGAAAATGACCTTAATCGAAATATATAAAACCTGTTATCTAGGGGATTGGGTAAAATTTTAAGCCCTGTGAAAAAAGATAGCATTTGGAAATGGTTCCGGCAGATGCCTCTCTGATTCGTTGAGGGTGGAAAATATAGCGCAATCAGACTTGCAAGATTCTGTTTTAATAGCCAATCTCAAAAAAAAGTAGTTCTAGTCTTCCTATGGAGTTGAACTCCTGATCTGTTCTACTTAGTGAGGCTTATAACTAGCAGGCTACATTAAAGTCATGGTGTGGGGATTCCTCTTTTATGATGTATCCTGACTGACAGCGAAGACTGGGGTTTCAAGCAAGAGTTTCTCATCTGAATCTATAGATGTTCGACATAGAACCTAAAGCTGTTGCTTACAATGCAAATACTCTAAACCAGATTTTTGCCTCTTTTCAAGGAGCACTGATTCACAATTGTTTGCTAGGCTCAGCTAAGTCCCCTACAGCCTCAGGTAAGCAGTAACAGGATTAGTCCCGTGACAGTTTTTCATCCCCTAAGCAAATCTATCACTGGACTTAGTTTCTCTGATTTTTTTGGACTGCGCAAATTTACATGCTGGAAATTACCTATTAAAATTACATGTTACATATTGGAAATCGCCCATTTGGTAAAGTTTTTATTTAGTGGTCGTTTCATAAAATGAAATGTTGGATGTAAATTATCTTCCAGCTCTGCACAAAGGTGATTTTAATTAGGTTTGCTAATTGCATCTTAAGCTGTTTGGACTCCTCCAGCATATGGACAGATGCTGTCACACTTTGGACAAAAAGCCTCAAAAGTGGATCAATAACTAAACAACTTGGGTCAAATCTATGATTAGGAAATAGATCATATAGGCCTGTGATGGCGAACCTATGGCACGCATGCCAGAGGTGGCACACAGAACCCTCTCTGTGGGCATGCGCCGTCGCCAGCTGCTCTTCTGGTTTCCAGCCAGATGGTCTTCATGGGCACCGGAGCGCCAGAAAACAGCCTGAAAACGGCCTGAAAAATGGCCAAAAAAGACCGTTTTTGGGCTGTTTTTCAGGTGAAAAACAGCTCGAAAAACAGCCTGAAAACGGCCCAAAAATGGCCTGAAAATGTCCTGAAAAACGGCCTGAAAACGGCCCCAAAACCAGCCAAAAAACAGACATGCGTGCACCGGCCAGCTGGTCTTTGAGTTTCCAGCGCTCCGGCGCGCACACATGCACACACATGCACGCGCGTTCTGGTTTGGGCACTCAGTACCGAAAAGGTTAGCCATCACTGATATAGGCCATCTGGAATCATATAGCCTCTGTTAGGGAATCTTTTACCACTCAGCAACTACTTTTGAAAATATGCCAATCCTTTTTTTGAAGTGTGGGTGGGTGGAGGAAATTATATATTATGCTAATTGTGTATGTACACAATTAACATGTTTTTGGATTAATGTTATGGGTTTTGGAATTGATCAAGAAGTACATTATTATTATAATCTAATCAGAGGCTATCAGAGTTCGTTGCAAAAATCATTTCCAGAAAGCACACACAGATAACGGATTCAGCTGGATTCATTAACTTCTTTATATACATAATAACAGATGAATGTACAATACCAGTAGCTGATTCTTCCACCGTGGTATAAGTTACAGAGATCAGTTTCCAGTTTAGAGTTCAGAGCAGACAAGCCCAGGCTTGTTTCACTTTAGCACAGAGCAGCAGATTAGTTTCGTTCTCAGCACAGAAACAGAGCTCAGCATAAAGCTTAAGCCACGCCCAGACTTCTAGCTTTAGTTTCTGTTTCTAAACAAGTCTCATTGGCTGAGCCTGTTACCATGCCTATTCATTGGCTGACCTTGTTACCATGTCTCCATTCAGTCCCCATTGGCTGATCTATTCCAGTCCATGACTATTCATACTCTGACAGAGGCCTCTAGAAATGTGAATGTCCACTGCAAAAATGTTGAACCTTTGAGACTTTGGGGCTATCTAGCCTCAGATTACCAGATCTCCATAAAAAGAGGACATGTCCTCCTCTTTGTCCTCACGTCCTTGGTCCAGCAGGCATAGCCCTAAAACTCAAACATTGTCCATCTTTTTGAGCAGCTTTTCTCCAAGTTGCAGCACTTCCCTACTAAGTACTAACAACAAAGCTCTCCTTTCTGCAACCTTAATTATTTGACTGGAACCAGCTAGTGGGCTTGGCTACTACTTGAAACTGACAAGACCTTAATCAGTTACATGCTGAAGGCTTTTGCCTACTAACAGGCTCTAGTACATTTCTATGATTGAAAAACAGTGGTTCTCATGCTGAAAAAGTCATTTCATGTACCTGTAGGCCTAAGTATATTTTCCCCCAGTTTTTCACTGTAATTTTTTATCATAGACGCCAAGGAAATTAAAAAGTTAGTATGTCCTCTTTTGTCCCTCATTTATCCTCCTTTCCAATTGTCTGTGCCCTCTTTTGCCTGTTCAGAAATCCGATAATCCTTAATCTAGTCAGGTTTTCTTATTACATTCATTTCCTGACCGAACAGACTTCTAGCAACTGCCTACAGTGAAAAAGAAGCATAAGTGCTTAAAATTACATATAGTCCTCAACTTAACAACCATAACTGAGCCCAAGACTTCTGTTGCTAAGCGAGATAGTTGTTAAGTGAGTTTTGCCCCATTTTACGACTTTTCTTACCACAGTTGTTAAGTGCATCCCTGCAGTTGTTCAGTTAGTAACACGGTTGTAAAGTCACTCTGGCTTCCCCATTGACTTCGCTTGTCAGATCGTAAAAGGACCCTGGGACACTGCAACTGTCATAGTTGTGAAGGAAGTTAGCACCCACCCCCCTCCTAGAAGAATGAAATATTCTGGGAAATATTAAAAAAGACAGAATATATTTCCCCGGATGAGAGCAAAGGAGAAACATGGTTTTAAAGACAAAACAGCTTCCTGCAGCTCCCTGCCCCCCCCCCTTCAGCTCCGGGGTGATGGGATTAAGTCATGTCCCTCAGGACATGATAGGATTATCACTCTACCCATCTTGCAGCAAAACTCACCACATGGCACCTGGGGAGATTGCATCACCAGCAAGGCTCAACCAAGCCTGACAGACAGCCTACAAAGTTAGCTAAGACCCCCCACCCCATGGGAGTCTGACAACCAATCAGGATACATTTCTTACACAGGAACAGGAAACTCTTAAGGTGGGGCCCAACAGAGGGTATAAAAAAGCTCAGGGACTCTCAGCAACTCCCTTCTTTTCCTGCGCCCAACATCTTGAAGCATGTGATCCCCCCTTTTCCCCAGGACCTCAAACCATGAACTAATAGACACACCATTAAACCATCTTTCCAAACAGCCTCCATGTTTCCAGTGTCTTTTTCCCCACTTGGAACTGAACCCAGATGGCCATTTCTTCCAACAGTTGCTAAACATCCAAATTTTGATCACATGACCATGGGGAGGCTGCAATGGTAGTAAGTGTGAAAAATGGTCCTAAGCTACTTTTTTCAGCGCTGTTGTAACTTTGAACGGTCACTAAATAAAAGGTTGTAAGTTGAGAACTACCTGTATAAGCACATTCTGGCTGTGGCCAGTATTACTGTTTTCAGCCTTGATGAATTGACTCTGATTTCTAGTAGAGCCCCTGCTTAAGTGCATTAAAAATGGAACTCAGTGATTTACAAAGGTTGCTTGTGAGCCTATTTAGGATAGTTTAAGTGATTGGAGTCTACCTCTTCTTCCTGCACCTTCACCTGTTCAAGTAAGAGCAGGAAAGCACAGCATCTACACTGACATCAATAGAGATCAGGGGTTACAGCGCAGGAGTGCAAAAGTGGGCCGCAGAATTGTACCAAAAAATGTTAAAGCTAAATAATTAATATCGGCCTTTTATTGATAAGCATCAATAAAAGAGATAAGTGATTAGCATGTCTGACAATGGCAGAAATGTTTATTTTAATTAGCAAGATTTAGTGGCTTCTTATGAAACAACTGGGAATTGAAAATCCTTGTCAATTTGCTGTAAATCACCCAGGGATCTGCTAATAGAGCCAGTTTAGTTTCTGTTCTTTTCTGTTTTTGAAAAGTCTGTCCTCTTGTTTACTATATGAATTTCAATGCTTTACCAGTCGGTTTGGCCTGGATTTAATTTTAATTTATTCATATCCAGCACATCACCAATGTTTAGACAGAAGTTTCATGTAGAATTTGAAAAACTTGGGAAGCTAAATAGATTGCAGTAGCATCCTCTAAGATTGGGAATAGCAACCGTATTCCTACATCAGCTTTTTTAACTTCTTAAAGAGGATGGTGTAGGGCCATGCTTTAATGGTGCCTTCAGTCCTATAAGAGAGTTTGAATTGTTAAGATGCTGAATGATAATTTAAAAATTTACACTAGGTTTAACTGAATAAATACCGTCACAGTCTTGTTGAATTCACACATTCTTCAGCCATAATGACCTTCAGCCATAAAGTGGTTAGTTCGGTTTTGCCTTTTATCATGCAAGGCATGCCGCTGTATTTTATCAGCTAAGATGTATGAACCAGAAAAAACTCTGAACCCAAACACATGCAGTTAACATAACAAACCATCGTTAAGAAAGCTATGATGTATGAACTCAGTAAAGTCTCATCAATTGGGTCAGCTAAAACAACTTTGATTTCTGAACAGAAACCAGATTAAAATTAATCTAAATGAAAAGACGGACTAGGGGTGACATGATAGCAATGTTCCAATATCTCAGGGGCTGCCACAAAGAAGAGGGAGTCAAGCTATTCTCCAAAGCACCTGAGGGTAGGACAAGAAGCAATGGGTGGAAACTAATCAAGGAGAGAAGCAACTTAGAACTAAGGAGAAATTTCCTGAGAGTTAGAACAATTAATCAGTGGAACAACTTGCCTCCAGAAGTTGTGAATGCTCCAACACTGGAAGTTTTTAAGAAGATGTTGGATGTAGGGTTTCCTGCCTGAGCGGGGGGTTGGACTAGAAGACCTCCAAGGTCCCTTCCAACTCTGCTATTCTATTCTATTCTATTCTATTCTATTCTATTCTATTCTATTCTATTCTATTCTATTCTATTCTATTCTATTCTATATAATTCATTTGCTTCATGAGTTTTCAGAACTTCATTGCCTAGTTGCCCGTTTCAATTAAAACTAGGACGCTAATCTTGAATTTCCGTCATCTTAAGTATTGAGGAAAAGCTCTATTAATGTGTTTTTAAATGCATCCCTCTGCTGAATTAGGGGAAGGCATAGAATGTAATTAGTGAAAGTTGTGACATTAGGGACCTAGCCAGAAATAAAATTGAGATTCAATTGAATTGATATTCAAAGAAGCTGGAGAGCATCAGAATATTTAGATTTATGAAGGAGTCCTTAGATGTAATGCAATATTTCCAAAGAGAGTCTTCTCATTCTAAATGCCTAACTAGACAGTCATTCTACCAATTACTGTTCAGTAAAGGACAGTGCCTTTAATTAAAATGTGCAACTGTTCCTTCATAAGATGTCACAAAGCTACAGCATCTGTTATTTGTGACATAACATCTTTGTAAGCCATAAACATATCCTTTGTAGAATATGCAGTACTGTCGTATTTAAAAAAAAAAAACCTGAAAGGATAAAGAACAAAAAACTGTTGAAAATAAAATAACGAGAAAATTATGAATATATTATGTTTCTCCCCATTATTTTTTTCTGAGATTATAATAATAGCATGTCACTGTAACCAAAACCCATGTTTAAGTCCTGTGATTAAAAAAAGAAAAGACAAATTAGGTGTATGGAAGGATGGATGGATGGATGAATAGAGTTCATTTCACCTCCTTTCTTTCTGATCAGTGTAGGGCATTATCAGGAAAGAGAGAGAGAGTTAAGATAAGGTAGAAAAATGAAATACATTTTACAAAATTGAATACCTTATAATGGTAACTACATTACCCCGAGATAATCAGCAATATGAATATAATTATTCCTTGTTCTTGCAATAGTTGTTAGGAAATATGCTAATGATATTAAGCTCTTAAAATAGAAAAAAGACAGAAATGATTACCTATAAAGAGGTAAAGTGTGCAAAATTGTTGTACTGTTCAATATTTATTTGTTGTACTATTCAATATATTACCAAATGGATGAATACCACATCCTGATTTCAATATGTGACTATATTGAAATCAAAGGTCTATATCAAAGGTCAAATTGACTCATCCCATCTCATACTTTTTCCAGAGGTGGGTTCCTACCGGTTCTATCCGGTTCTTTAGAACCGTCAGTAAACCGTTGATGACGTCACGGAGCCGGTTCTGTCAGTGTCTCCGTGGGCGCCGCCATCTTGGATTTTGCTTCTGCGCATGGGCAGAAGCTAATTTTTGCTTCTACCCTGAGAAAACCAGCAGCAAAAGGATCCAGAACCTACCCCTGACTTTTACCCATTCTTTTATTTCACCGGTCAGCCTAATATCAACTGCATGAGAACAGATGTACTTCATGAAACACATTGTAAACAGTTCTGCTATAGGAACTTTAATTTACAGTGAGGAACAGGGAGGTCCTTGAGAACCCACTAACCTGCAGCCTCAAGGCACCAAACCAACTAATAACATCAACCAAGAAAACGACATCTCCCTACTGATCAAAGATGCTGTCGAACGGGAACAGAAACGTCCAAACGCAATTTTATTTGAACTGAATAACAACAGTGAAACGGACGACATCACTACAGTTCGTGAAATTATCATTAAATCTCAGACAACAACCTTCTCCCCTAACGAAATCATTGAAATCTCAAGAGATGGCCCAGAGTTCAAATACAGAGACGGCTCAGTGGCCCCACGATTTTGCAGAGTCATTTGCAAAAACAAAGCTAGCAAACGCAAATTTATTCACACAATAAATTCCATCGCCAAAACCGACAATAACTACAGCAAACTACGCTCAAGACCATACCTATCCATTCTACAAAGAATCCGCTCCCGTGAACTCCGCCAAGATCTAAAAAGACGTCAAGACAATGGCGAGACTGACTTATATATAGACTACCATGCAGACGGTATCAAAAGGAAAACT
>QLTV01001698.1:18573810-18586646 GCA_003457575.1 Thermophis baileyi
TACCATTGACCTCACCCCATTCCTAAGAGGTCTGTAAGGTCTGCATTAGCGCACCAGCGTGCCTACCGTCCCTGTCCTAAAGTCCCCACGTATTCGAAAAATATGTACTCGAAAAATATGTACTCAAAACTATGTTTGTACTTATTATATACTCATATTAATATTTATACTTTACCTGTAATCATATACATGCTTGACAAAATAAATAAAAATGAAATAAATAAATAAATGATCTAAAGCAATGATTTCAGCCAAGATTGCTATCCCTGAAACACATATTCTCAGAGTATCTCTCAGGCTTATCCCAAGAATGATGTAGAACAATCCAGCCAGTGTTCAGCTCTTCAGTTGCTTACACACAATAGACAGAATCTTGCCAGACTAAAACCTTACTACTTTCACCCTAATGGATTCACCCTAGGAGATTCTAGGGAGTGGCCATCCTTACTTGTCCCTCAGTCTGTCTCCTATCCAGCTCCAGGTTGTTCTGCCTCTTTTCTCTTCCTTGGAATGTGTTCCCTCCTTCCTGAAGAAGCTTCTTGGATGAATAGAATAGAATAGAATAACAGAGTTGGAAGAGACCTTGGAGGTCTTCTAATCCAATCCCCTGCTATACCATTTCAGACAAATGGTTCTCCAATCTCTTCTTAAAAACGTCCATTGTTGGAGCATTCACAACTTCTGGAGGCAATTCCTGGGAAACAGATGCTTCAACATAGTCCATCACAGCACCTCCCCCTCTGTAGGCACTTCCCTTCCCAGTCTTGAGATCATGGAAATGGTCTTTTCTGTTCTGTTTGATGCCACCTGATCCGAGTTTGACAGCAGTGAGTGTCCCACTTTCAGAGCAGCACAGACAAGACAGAGAAAAGAAAAAAAGAAAAGAAGAGAGGAGAGGAGAGGAGAGGAGAGGAGAGGAGAGAAGAGAAGAGAAGAGAAGAGAAGAGAAGAGAAAAGAAAAGAGAAAAGAGAAAAGAGAAAAGAGAAAAGAGAAAAGAGAAAAGAGAAAAGAGAAAAGAGAAAAGAGAAAAGAGAAAAGAGAAAAGAGAAAAGAGAAAAGAGAAAAGAGAAAAGAGAAAAGAGAAAAGAAAAGAAAAAAGAAAAGAAAAGAAAAGAAAAGAAAAGAGAAAATTAATAAAAGAAAAGAAAAACTGTGCTGTAAATAATTGATGACTAGAGAAGAAGTTACTTCAAAAAGGCAGGGATGGAGAATGATGACTGTCAAAATTCAAAAGGTTAGGAGAAACACCAACTTGGTCGCTCCAATTCTAGCCTAAACCAAATCAGGCAAATATATAAAGTTACTACAGGAAATCCCTGAGTTACGACCACAATTGAGCAAGACATTTGTTAAGTGAGTTTTGCCCTACTTTATGACCTTTCTTGACACAGTTGTTAAGTGAATCACTGCAGTTTTAAGTTAGCAACACAGTTAGCGTTAATGGCTTCCCCATTGTCAGAAGGTCGCAAGAGGGGATCAAATGATCCCGGGACACTGCAACCGTCATAAATACATGCCAGTTGCCAAGCATCCGAATGTTGATCACATGACCATGGGGATGCTGCAATGGTTGTGAGTGTGAAAAACGTCTTCACACTTTTTTTCAGTGCCATTGTAACTTTGAACAGTCACTAAACACACTGTTGTAAATCGAGGACTTCTTGTATTAATTTTGTTATATCAAACGTTTGGTGATCTAACCCTAAAGAATGTTTACTTGAGTCTATTTTAAAATCAGTTCTTGTTCCTGGTGAAAACAGCATGTCTAAGAAAAAGTGAGGCAAACAGCAAGCTTATCTGTTTGCAATCTAGTGCTTGACTTTGAAAATTGCATTGATTTAACTCCGTTGCATTGCCTTGACTTATCCCACCTTCTAAGTGATTGCTAGGAAATAGATAGGCCGTCATCCTAGGCAGACAGTTGACAGAACATCTTGCTTCTCCTGGAAGTGAAGGGAAAAACCTTGGACAAATGGGAACATAGCACCTTCTGCTATTCTTGAAAGTAGCCTGTCCATGAGCTGTTGCTGCTTTAAGAAGTCCACCCATTAAAGTTTGTGTGATTTTTGAAACGGTATCATCTTTTCCTGGCATGCACATCAGCTTGAAAAACATTGGGCTGCTTTAATGGACAGCAAAGTAATTCAATGCTCATGTGAGGTATAAAGTACTTCTTTCAAGTCATTTTTGAAACAAGCCCAGCCTTGTAACTACCCTTCAGAGCCAGAGGGTGGATTTTGTACTTTTATTACTCATTGATGGCTCTAAAAGCGTTATTTCATGAAACCTCAGTTCATTCACAGCATCCGCTTTTCTTCATCGAAGCAATTTTAAACTCATTCATGTTATTTCATGACATAGTACTTGGGGTATCACCAATGAATCATCTCCATTGAATCATAAAGTAATAATTATCCAGCAATGATAACCATTTGTAAAAATAAATAGGATGAAGTAGCAGTTGCTTCTATTATGTCCCTTAATGGATTTTCTAAAAACTGATTGATTTCTAGGACCTCAGAACTATTCAGAAAGCTACTGTCCTGAGTGCTATTAATTGATCAAAATGTGAAGCTAAATGTTCCATTTCTTTCTTCAGGGTAGACACACTTTAATAAATTATTACGGCAAACAACACAGTATTGCTAATTATTGATTCCAAATACATTAGCTAGGTGGAATGGGAATGACCTTCCAGTATCCATTAGTAGTATGCCAGATCAGACTTAGAAAAACACTCATAAATACACCGTAATATTTAACGAGTTGTTGACATGTTTTTAACTGCTACATTCAAATAATGGAACATTGGAAAACTTCCTTCAGCTGCTCTTAAGACATGTCGATCTGCCCTCACTGAATTTGAATAGAATTGTCTCTGCATATTTGAATATGGCATAGTTTTTACATTCTTATCACTAGCAGCAATTGTGCATATATGTTTTTGTTCTTCTGTTGTGCTTTCTTGAAAAGTGTGACTTTTCAAGTGTCAGGGCAGGATTTTATTTTATGCAACAAAGATTTTTTTCCCCTTGCCTGCTGAAATGGAATGCAGCCCTAGATAAATTGTGTGTGTGTGTGTGTGTGTGTGTGTGTGTGTGTGTGTGTGTGTGTGTGTATTTGGAAACCCACCGCCCAATTTTTTATTTTATGAAATTGAGATTTCAGTTTTTATACACTACCGTTAATGATGCTTTAATATTTTAGAATTTTTTAAAGGGACATTTTTCTGTTTACCTTGTGCTGCTGGGAGTTTTCCCTTGGGGTTTGCGGTTTTTGCTTGCACATATCATGTTAAGATTCTTCCGCTGTTCCTCCTTCCTAGCCTGAAAAAGAAAAAAACCAGGGATGAAATTCCTTCAGGAGGATCATTCCTTGGCATTGAACCAAAGTGGTACTAACCAGGGAGGCTGCAGAACACCCCAAAAAATTTAGATAATGGGGAAAAAAAAACTATTGGTTTAACCATATTGTAACTAATGGAAGTATTGTTACACAGAGGTAGAAAATTTTCTCCACAATTTCTTCTCCTTTGAAAAAACAGTCTGGGAAGCTCCCCTACCCACCCAACATCATACAGAAGGAGTCCCCACCCCCGGAAACGGTCCACACAAGCAAGTGAAGCTCCATCCACGAACATGCAGAACCATGAAATCACACCCCAACCCAGTCCACAGAAAAACTGCTCTCCACAGAACCGGTCTGCCGTGCCCAAAAGGTTGGGGGCCGCTGTCATAGAGTATTGAAAATTATGACTTTTTAAAATGCAGAAGGATATTTTGCCACAGAGCTATCATAGAAGGAAAAAAGCCCTGCTGAATGTGAGACTTAGTGTCACAGCAACCAGCATAGGAAAGTGCTCTTAACTGATAATAAAACAACACAGGGTGCTGCAATCCAACGCACGTCTTCTTAAAAGTAAACCCAACTGATTTATTATCAAGGAGACATGCACAGGAACTCGGTTATGCAGCATTTACAGAGATGTAATTCCAACTGCGTTCACTGGAATTAGCTTTCACGTAAGCGTGTCTAGCACTGCAATCTTGTTGAATAATTGTTGAAGGCAAATTTTACTTATTGTGGGTTTTACTCAGTTAGCCTCTTCTGCTGGTGGAATCATGTCCCATGTGGGCAACAAGGCCGGGGGGCCCCGACCCCCCAAAAACTCTTAGAATATGTTCCAGAAAGTCAGGAGACCTGCTGGGAAAGGTTTGGGAGGCTGCAGAAAGAAAGAAGGAAAGGGGAATAACTGGATTTCACCCTCTAAGTATACTTTGATAGAAAACAGTTATAATTCTTGTCACTTCGCTTTGAAATTAAAACTTAGCAGAAATTACAAATAGCAGCAGAAAACTAGACCCTTGGAAGTAACACAATAACAAAATAAGGATTAAAAATATTCCCATCCAGAAGCGAATCGGAGAGTGGGACATACTTTTTGTAAGCCTTTTTCTAAAAATTTATCAGAATGATCTTTTCCAAAAAGTCTTTTGGAAGTTGTCTTTCATGCAAAGCTTTTGTTGATCTCTGTACGGGGTAATTTTTAATGTGAAATCCACTGGTTTAAACTGTATTTATGGGATTTATTTTTATGATTGGGCTGTATTTTAGGGTTAGTTGTTGGCATTTTTGTGCCATTTGGAGAAAAACTGGTAATAAATAAAACAGTAAGCCCTGTGACAGATTTTGCTTTTTTGAATTACCGTATTTTTCGGAGTATAATAGCAATAGCAATAGCAGTTAGACTTATATACCGCTTCATAGTGCTTTACAGCCCTCTCTAAGCGGTTTACAGAGTTAGCATATTGCCCCCAACAATCTGGGTCCTCATTTTACCCACCTCAGAAGGATGGAAGGCTGAGTCAACCTTGAGCCGGTGAGATTTGAACCGCTGAACTGCAGCTAGCAGTCAGCTGAAGTAGCCTGCAGTGCTGCACTCTAACCACTGCGCCACCTTGACACTCCGAAGTATAAGACGCACCTACCTTTTTTGGGGAGGAAAACAAGAAAGAAAATTTGCCTCTACCTCTGCCTCCCAGCAATTTGACTCCTTGCAGCAAACAGCAAACAGCCTGTTTCAGTGTCACTTTCAGTTTCAGCAAGAAACTGAGCACAAGGGGAAAAAAATCTGCTTCTGCCTCTGCCTCCCTGCAGCCTGAAACAGCTGACCGTCGGGAGGCCGATCCACCAACAATCACCTGCTTGTGCTAATCAGGCTGTGCTGAAGCTGAAACTGGAACAGGCTGTTTGCTGTTTGCTGCAAGGAGGCCAAAGGGTGGGGGTGGGGGGGACGGGGCTACATTCGGTGTATAAGACGCACCCAAATTTTCACCCTCTTTTGGGGGGGGAAGTGCGTCTTATACTCCGAAAAATACGGTATGTGATTCTTCACTCTGGCATAACTATTCCCTAACTATGAGAGCTGCTGCTTGAGTTTTAGATAACCATAGAGTGATAATCAAATGTGTTATTCTTTCTCATAAAAAAACATGCTTCCACATGACAAAGCAGGATTACATTATGGCCTTTTCCTTACATGTCAATTTATTCTGGGCAGAAATGTATGTTGTTGTTGATGATGATAATTTATCTGATTTAATAAATCTGTTTACCCAATGGACTCTAGGCAGCTTATTACAGCGCCCTGGTGGAGCAGTGGTTAAAATGCGGTACTGCAGGTAAAGTCTGCCCACATCCTGGAGTTTGATCCTGATGGGCTCAAGGTTGACTCAACCTTCCATTCTTCTGAGGTCGGTAACATGAGGACCCAGATTGATGGGGGCAATATGCAAATAATGTTTACATTGTAAACTTCCCAGAAAATGCTGTAAAGCACTACGGGGCAGTATATAAGTCTAAGTGCTATTGCTATTACTAAGTATGAGACTTATTTAAACAATCAAAAACATTAACAAAATGGAATGAGACAGCTGGGACTAAAAACAACCATTTAAGTCAAGCCTGACAGCTCCTCCTGTTCTCCCAACCTGGACCTGGGACCAGAGGCAAGTTTTTAGTGCTTTTTAGAACTCCAAGAGAGATGATGCTATCCATGATAATGATGATGATAATGAAGAAAACGACTTGGGGTGACATGATAGCAACTGTCCAATATTTGAGGGGCTGTCACAGAGAAGAGGGAGTTGATCTATTATCCAAAGCACCTGAGGAGGCTGCAGGGAGGCCTGCTAGGCCCAAAATGGGGCGTGAGGGGGTGCAGTGCCCCCCATGGCCCATTTTTGGTCCCAGGAGGCTGCAGGGAGGCCTGCTAGGCCCAAAATGGGGTGTGGGGGTGTGTGGCACCCCACCCACAGCCCATTTTTGGTCCCAGGAGGCTGCAGGGAGGCCTGCTAGGCTCAAAATGGGGGGCGGGGGGTCGCACGTGCATGCGCGGGGGGCAGGGATCACATGGGGGGGTTGTGTGTGCATGTGCAGGGGCCAGGGGGAGCATGGGGGGTGCGCACATGCGCAAGGGGGCACATTGCATTATGGGTGCTGGCACGCACGTGTGCTGCCGCGCGTGTGCATGCGCGCTTTCGGCACACGATGAGAAAAAGGTTAGCCATCACTGATATAGGGTCTTCTGCTTGTGCAGGGGGTTGGGCTAGAAGACCTCTAAGGTCCCTTCCAACTGTTATTCTGTATTCTGTATGATTAAATGCTATAAAGGAAATGTTTAGAATCTAGGAGATGTTTTACTGTAGGACCCATCTATTTAAGATGGGCAGCATCTATATAAATTTTCTAAATAAATTAATAAATTGCTGCTCCAGCCAGCTGATTGTGAATACTAAAAACTAAACCTGTGGGGATGAAAAAAAATGGTAGACTTTTCTCTAGACAACAGATAGTAACAAGTTTACTCTGTATTATTAGTAAGAAAACTAACAACATTATGTTGCCAAACCAAGTATTTAATATATAGCAACATTGTCACTGCCCCAATATTATCTTTTCCTACTCCTGTGTCCCCATAAACTGGTTGCAATAGGATTACTACTGGGCTCCAAGTAGATTATTCAGTAAAAGCTCTAACTATGTTCACATTATATTTGAAAAAGAAAAAATTGCAACCCAAAGAAATACCTCTCTACAGCAGCTTGACATCATGTGGCCTATTCTGTTTAGGACTTGAGTACATCTCCCCATGCAGGTAGCAAAATATATTTCTACAGCAAATAGGGCTACCTGTAAGAAGACCAACAGCATCAACTAGCATGAAGCCCTTTAACAAATACCAAAGCTATATTAAATAGCTGCCCAAGATAAAATGGTAGATGAAGAATTACAGCACTCCTAATGTTTACATATTAGTAACGTTGCTAAGCAGATCGGTTTTTTAGACAAGAAATGTGAAGCGTTTTCTGTAAAGCATCTTTGAGGTTCCAAATGAGTTTTGCCGAGAAGGCCTGCATAAGTTAGGCTTGTCAGAAGTATTAAATCTTTCATCATCCCTTGTTTAAGAAAAGAATTTGTATGCAAAAGCAAACAAAAAACACAGTAGAATAGAATAGAATAGAATAACAGAGTTGGAAGGGACCTTGGAGGTCTTCTAGTCCAACCCCCTGCTTAGGCAGGAAACCCTACACTACTTCAGACAAATGGTTATCAGTATATCTCCATTCCCCTTTTTGCTTGCACTTCCTCTCCAGATGATTAGATAGAATGGCTACACTGGCATGCTATCTTATACAAAGAGGGAATATTTTAGTGGTCAGAGATTACATTTAATAATTGGTGAGTAGGATACCATTATACTGATTAATTAGGCTGGAATTTTGTGGATTTTTTTTCTGTTGGGGCAAAAATTTTGTTTGTTGATCCTTTTGAACTCTTAGAACTTTGAATGTCTTCTCCAAAAGCTGAAATTCAGCAGTGGAGTCAGAAGGGGATCTACCAGGGAAAGAAAGGGGTTGCTACCCACCCACTAAGCCATCTTGATGATGGATTGATGATGGGTTAGTGGCTTTCTTCTGTAAAATAAGAAGACAGTGATTACATTGCCTGAACCATGGTATGTTATGATTTTGTGTGTATAATACATGCATGCATACATACCGTGTTTCCCCGAAAATAAGACCCTGTCTTATATTTTTTTTGAACCCTGAAATAAGCGCTTGGCCTTATTGCCATACACTCAAAAGCCCGATTGGGCTTATTATCAGGGGATGTCTTATTTTGGGGGAAACAGGGTACATACGTACATACATACATACATACATACATACATACATACATACATACATACATACACACACACTCCCAATGGAGTCCTGCTTTTTGTACATGGTAATGTGCAACATCAAAGCCCTGAGAAATTACAACCAGAATAGATTGGGTTTTTTAAAGAAAGCAAAAAGAAAATTCCTCCCCAATCCAATTGCAGTTTAGACAATTGGAAGCAATCCTAGACTAAGCACCACATTTTAATTATAATAAACTAATTCTGTATCTTTCCTAGTTTCCCCCACTGGTGCCATTGCTTTCATTTGCATTACCCTGAATTGAGCTCAAGTGAGCAGTATTGTACTGAATTTGATACCAAGGCACCAAATTCACTGCTAAAATTAGTTCACAAGATGGGATTTTGTCCTGTTTTGCTTTGGCAAAGGGCTTCATCTCCCTTCGGAGGGTGCAGGAATAGTGATGATCAAGACAGAAATGATTTTTTAAAAAAGTCTTTTCAATTGGGTTTCTTTTGGCCACCTTGGGAGATGAAACTGGTAGCTGTGCCAGTTCTCCTGAATATTTTAGTGGCTTTTAATATCACGGAGAATAATATCCATTGGCAGTTATCTGAAGGACATTGTGTTGCAATGGTTCTAATCCTTCCTGTCAGGACATGTCCAGAAGGTGCTACTGAGGGAAGAGAATTCACCATCTAAGCCAGGGGTGTCAAACTCAAGGCCCGGAGGCCGCATCCGGCCTGTGGGGTGCTTAGATCTGGCCCGCAAGGCCGCCCTGAAAACAACAAAGGACCGGCCCGTGGTGCCTCTACCAGCGAAAATGGAGCTCAGGAGGGCCATGGGCTCTGTTTTCACTGGCAGAGGGTTGCAGGAGGCCATCACAGCCAAAAACGAAGCTTGGGAACCCGTTTTCGTTGGCAGAGCACTCAGGCCACCACAGGCACCCCCAACATGAGTGACGTTGAGCTGACCATGCCAACTCTGGCCACGCCCCCCCGCCTCCCCGAGGTCAAACACAACCCTGATGCAGCCCTCAGTGAAATCAAGTTTGACACCCCTGATCTAAGCTGTTGATCTCTGGTGTTTCACAGGTTTCTATCCTGTCTCCTATCCTCCCCCAGCAATTATGTGGAGCTGTGGACAGCAATTACGTCAGTATGCCGATAACACCTAGCACTACCACTCCCGAACCTGTGTGGCCTGGAAAGTTATACGTTGCTCAAATGGTCTGGATGAGGGAGAACAATCTGAGAAGATGGAGGTGTTGTTATAATGAAAAGACAAGACTCTGGAAACCGACTTGAAGCTTGTATTAGATGGGATCATAGTCTACCAGAAAGAGCAGGTTCACAGTGGTTCTTGACCTCCAGTTCTCACTTGATTTGCAATGACCTGTTGTGATGAGACCCATCATGGCTGGTATATCAACTCTGACTCTCCTTATTTTGGTCAAACTTAATAGCAGACATCATCACCTTGGTTACATTCCATCTCAACAATTACAGTGCACTTTATCTGGAGATACTCTTGAAAATGACCAGCAATTGGAATGGGAACAAAATATGATGAATAGCCTGCTGGCTGGTGCAAGGTACAAGAATCATATGATGCATGTACTGAGAGATTTTTACTGACTATTCATGTTCTACTGGGCACAATTTAAAACCCTAAAGAGTTTAGGATCTAATTATCTGTGGTGCAACTTCCCTTGTCATGAATCTACCGGGTTACTTAGATGAGTAGATCTAAAGATCCCTGTGCTGCTAGAAGCTCAACTATCAGATTTTCAGGAAAGGATGCAATCAGGAAAATGGCACCCAGCCTTGGGAATAAACTCGTTAAGCGGTGATGGGATCCTACTCTTTCAATATTTAGCAAGATGGTAAAAACACATCTCTTTCATCGAGCCTTTTAATAGTTAATTATTTTAATGACTGATTTACTTTTTTCTTTATTATTTCACAGCTTTTATAGCTGACTCAAGTCAAAGGACACATTAATTTTTTAAAAAACTACAACATCAATAAATCAGAACATTTTCTTCACCTGCCCCCTTTCCCAAACGTAGACATCAATGATGTATATTTGGAGTTGAAGGCTTAGTAAAACAAAACTGTCTTCAGTTATCTTCTAAATACCACGAAGGTTAATAATTTTAAGAATTCTTGCCTAATGAGGCCTTATCAACTGAGCTGAAAATACTGAGGTGGATCTGTCTGAGTGGCTGTGTTGTTCATACTTCATTATTAAAGAGGAGGCCTTTAAGTCACAAGGTATTGAGCCTCTCCTTGTAGCCACTGTTCCCTCTAAGGTGCATGGCCGCGCGGCCGCGCACGTAACGAGAGAACGCCGCGCGGTAGTTTCCAACTTCCGTGCGGCATTTTCTAATGGCAGAGGCTGCGCCTGTGCGCCTGCGCACTTGAAAAGAGAGCACCACGCACCAGTTTCTAACTGCCACGCGGCGTTTTCTACTCTTACAGGGAACATAGCTTGTAGCAGGAAAAAAGAAAGGCAGATTTGCTGTCGCTGTTCTACCTTCCTCTCAGAATGCTGAGATCTGCCTTTTGAAGCCTCAAAATGGCTCAGCTGTCTTTCGAGACAGCCGCCTCATCTCATATGGTGTTTCCAGCAAAACACCTGTGTTATTTTAACTGGGATGGCAGCATTTCATATTATTATCCAGAACAATGGTAATGGCGACAGAGCTGCTTTAATAAGGCTTTTGTTAATACAAGGAATTGCCACCCAGCCTGAACAGATCCAGGAAGACATGCAATATTTTAAGAAAAGCATAGTAAAAAGGGGTGCACAACTTTTGGCCATAGAGTCACAAGTGTCCCTCAAAAGTTATAATCCTGAGAAGTTATCCAAAACTTAACATTGAATGGCATTTATGGAGAGTAGTCATATTCAATCACTTCATTTCATTTTGGCATTTCAGTATAAACCAAATCAGTTCTTTTCTGGCCCCCTCTACTCTTTTCTCCCAGCTCTGCCTATTTTTTGGAATGCACTCTCAGAATGCCACCCCAAGGCTTTGAACCCCCAAATAGCTGGGCGTTCTGATCAGAAACATCTACAAAAGCAGGGGTCCCCAGCCCCTGGTCCGTGGACCGGCACCGAGCCACAGCATGCCAAAAACCAGATCGCACAAACAAGTGAAGCTCCATATGTAGGATGCAGGCAGCACATGAAACCACGCCCCCTCCGGTACGTGGAAAAACCTCTCTCCACGGAACCGGTCCCTGGTGCCCCAAAGGTTGGGGGCTGCTGTATAAGAGGGCATGGGAGGCAAGTGACAAAATTATGAACTGAGTTATGACTGAATTATGATGACCTGATATGAATCCCATGACTTACCTGTTTCCATCCAAAATCAACATGCCATTAAAAAAGAACGGGTGGTGTTATCTTGTCACCATGCACATAGCATCATTTTTTCATGACTGCAGCCAGCTCTAGAAACCTATGTCCCCAATATAAAACAAGGCACTGAAATCATTAGAAACCCACACTTTCTAAATGAGGCAATAGAACCGTTGATCTGCTCCTCGCTTGTCACATGTATCTCTTAACAGCTCTATGTTCTTAACATCTACTTCATACAGCAAACTGCTAAGGAAGCTTTGTCAACCTGGTGCCCTCCATGTGCCAAGTAGGACTTCAGATATTTTTTGAATGGAACTCTATCATTATGTTTGCAGTTCAGGTCATCAAATAGTATTCATGAAGAAATCCCAATTATGTGATATCAAATCAATTTAAATTTGAAATATAACTGGGCCTTGATTAAATATTTGCTTATCTTATTCCAAATTGCATGTTTTGCATCCTTTTCAAGCCCTACTTCTGGTTACAGTGTCACCAAATTAACTAAAAGTGTGCTGTGGTTGGCTTAGCTAAATTATCTATTTGCTGGAATTAATTGCCTGTAAGGTTACGAAGCCTTACGCTTTACACAAATTCATTAGTTTGCCTGCTCCATAAACTCCCCAGAATATCTACTAATGGAAAGCCATTAACTGAAGTAGCAGTTGCGGTCAACAGATCCCCGCCTCCGCCAGATGAGGGTGAAGTCCACATCCCACCCCTCGCGCATGAGAAAGTAAGGTCAGGGAAGATGATAAAGACTAAACCTGTGGCTTCATATATCTCTAGCTTGTTAGAAAGCCTGCTCAGCTTCTGTTATTTTTATAGCAAGGGCCTTCCTTGTCCATCTATTCCTGTATATTTGATAATAATACAACAACGAATTAAAAAAAACTTTAATTGTAAGTGGCTGCTTGGTACTGCCAGTGGTGACAGTGGTTATAGAGAAGCTAAGCAGAGGAGGAATACTTACAACCCTGGAATGGAAGGGTTGGTGAGATGGGATTGGTTAATTTTAGCTTGCTCTTCCAGATGATGGCAGGTCAAGAGGTGAATTGTTCACATGGGTGTGTACCCACCCCATCCCTGTTATTTCCTAGGTCTGCCTGCCTGCCTGCCTGCCTGCCTACCTACCTACCTACCTACCTACCTACCTACCTACCTACCATCCATCTCTCTATCCATCCATCCATCCATCCATCCATCCATCCATCCATCCATCCATCCATCCATCCATCCATCCATTCATCAACCCATCTATCCATCCCTACATCCAT
>QLTV01001698.1:18605676-18632298 GCA_003457575.1 Thermophis baileyi
CAGTTCATGTTCGTGTACTCTGGTCCTTAGCCGCTTGGCTGTTTCACCTACATAATTACATGCACAATTGGTACAGTTGACACGATAGACTATCGAAGATGCCTCCTCCTTAGGTAATATTTCCTTTGGGCGCATCACTCTCTTTCTCAGTGTTTGGTCTGGCTTATGCGCCACTTTGACGCCATGTGCCAAGAGGATACGTGCGGCAGTTTCGGATACCCCCTGTACATATGGGAGCACCCTCCATGTAGCAGTTCCACTGGCACCTTCAATAGGCTGTCGGACCCTAGGTGTAGTGCACCTTCGGATAAAGTCCATTGAGTATCCGTTAAGCTTGCAGACCTGATGAAGATATGTCCGCTCCTTGGCTTTGGCTGTTGGTGTACTACAATGAGTGTCTATCCTGTTAAACAGTGCCCGGATACAACTGACTTAGTTAAGTTATGCCTCAAAAATCATTTATAGTGAGTTTTCCACACATTTATTTAAAGGGAATTGGTTTAATTGGTTCTAAAACAGTGTATGCTCAGAAAGGTCATCATTACTATTTAAATCGGATTAGTTATCCAATTCTTGGAACAAATATGGTAAGTGAAGGCAAAGTCATATTATCCATAGATGGACAAAGCAAGCAATTGGGAAACTCCTGTGCATGACGTTTTCAAATTAAATTGAAATATTTATCAGCTGAAAGCATCTAATTTATTGGCAAAGTGATCTTTGAGGAAAAGAACAGGCCCAGAATGAATGTCAATGCATTGCACCAGTGTACACAATCACTTCTCCAAACAGATTAATTGCACTATTTGGAAGGTCAAGTAATGAGTACTACTTCTTTTTTTGAAAAACAATTGATAAACCTTCACTGTGCATGTCAACACCTGTTTGTCAAATGAGGTTCTTATAAATAGAAAAACACAAAACATCTGCATCCTTGTGATTGAGTCTATTGCCTGACAAGTTTTCTTGTCATGGCTGTTGGTTTTCTAGTCTAATATAATCCTGGTTCTTTATTAAAGGGAATAATAAAGGCCTGGTCTTTCATTTCAAACCATCAACTTATTTTTCTGCCAGAGTAACATATGGAATTTGGAGCCCTATTACAGATACAAACTAGCTTCATCTTTAGGGACCTCCGCTTTTCTTAGCCAGTAATAGGAGGCCTATATAAAACTGTAATTTGCAATCCAAATTTAATTTTGAACTTCATTTCACTAAAAATGAAAATTAATGTAAGAAGAACTTCCCTATGTCACATGTACTTTCTATCTGCAACGTGTTCTGTTTTGAGTTCATGCCCATAATTTAATTTTTAAAATGCAAATGGAAATCGATGGACATTTTAAAGTTTTATTTTACAATTTCATTGTGCGGCACATTTTAGCAAATTACATTTGGATTAAAGTCATTGGTGCACCATGCAAAACAAGCCTATTGTATCGGTGACAGCATTGGACACCTCTAGAATCATTTTATTTCAAAGGAGGTAACTTTTAATGAAATCTTGCTTCACAGAATTTGTATGAGTATGAGCATTAAAAATGTAATAAAAAGGCTTCGCTGGGAATCCTACAGAGGAGGGGAAATAAGTTGTGTATTGTCCCTCATTATCAAAGAATTTCAAAGCATATAATGTATTCTTCTCATCAGTCCTCAAGCACAGTTTCTGGGAGTGCCAATAATAGTTCCTGGGAACTCCTCCCAAACTTGTCCCTTTATCACTTCTCTTGCTGTGATCAAAGCTACATCTTGGTCCCTGCTCGATAGGCCAACAGCTTGCCTATTGTTATTTGGGATCAAATTGAGAGAAGACATGAGGAGACATGCAGAAAAGATAATTAGATTTGGCATAAGACTGATATTCGGCTACAACCTTCTCCCCACATACACAGCGGTTTTTCTCCTTCATTCTTGATGTAACCAGAAAGCATTGTTGTCAGCTAGATTTAAAATAGGAAGCGAGGAGTTTTGCTAATCATAATTTGATATGTGCAAATTATGGATTAGCATGCAGACGTGAACAGCAAACATGGCGTAAACTGAATTTGCAGTCACAGTATGGGTAGCTTGTTATATGTTTTGTCCAAATCAATTGTATATTGGAAAGGAGAGCTCACAAAACTATGAAGGAGGTATAAAAATGGAGACGGATTCAGAGGACTGATTTGGATAGCACGAGTCCACAGATTTCCTTCCATTTTTGGATGGAATTGATCTGATCAAAGTTCAGCTCACATAAACTACACGTAGTAATACTTTAGACCAGGGGTGTCAAACTCAAGGCCCGTGGGCCGGATGCGGCCCGCGGGGTTCTTAGATCTGGCCCTTGGGGCCGCCCTGGAAATAGCGAAGGACCGGCCAGCAGTGCCTCTGCCAGTGAAAATGGAGCCTGGGAGGGCTGCGTGCGGCCCTCCTGGGTTCCATTTTTGCTGGCAGAGGGCTGCAGGAGGATCCCCCCAGCCCCGCCCAGGCCACCACAGGTGCCCCTGACACGAGTGACATCAAGCTGGCCACACCCACCCCGGCCATGCCCACCCAGCCCCCTGAGGTCAAACACAACCCTGATGCGGCCCTCAATGAAATCGAGTTTGATATGCCTGCTTTAGAGTATTGTAACTCTGACTAAGGTGTAACATTATTGAGTTTTATTTTGTAATCCTCTCAAGAGTTGCAGTGCCTAGTCCTAACCCCACTGCTGGTTCCCTGCTAATGTGGATTATCCTACTGATTGCAGCATACTATCAGCTATTGCAAGAAATACCGATGTATGTATTCAAATATGAATAGTTTTGGGGCTAAATAGGATTGCAGTACAGCATGTGAAGGACATACCTGTATGTGTGGACATGACCAGTGAATGACAGTAATAAGATGAAATTTTACAGTGTGATCCACAAACTCCAATATTTCTTTTCCAATGCATGATGACTCTTAAGTAAATTTTCCATATAACCAGAGATCCTCTGGCCTATTCATGATTTATACAGACTGTTTGTCAGGCCCAAGCAAGCAGATCTACATATGTATAATTCAAGCTAACTATTTTATTACATTCTGCCTATTTTACAGGAATCCCCTCCCCGACTGCTGCCTTCTTTTGGGAACAGATGGATAAGACTCTATGGAGTTTGGGGGTGGGGAGCTCAGTTCTGGACCTCTTATGGCTATGCAAGGAAAGAGACCTTCTCCCTGCATGGCTGGGAAATTCCCAACACCGTTGCAATTTTAGAGGACATAGTATGACAGAGGAACTGATCCTAAAATATGTTTGAAGCAATGCAGTTTTCTTCAATTTGATTAACATCTCCCCCCAATATGTAAAGCTACAATGATCATGCTTGATAAGAGTTCTGGTAGTTGTAATCCCAACACATTTGGAGGGGAAGCCTGACCTAATAAGCCTATATCATTCAGTTTGACCAGCAATGAATGCAGTTATTGTATGCAAAGGCTATAACGTCTCTCAGGAGAAATTACTACTGTATGCATAATTTCCCATGAAAATCAGTCCAGGTACAGTCATCCCAGAAGTGATCCAATTATTAGAGCTGATTTAATTGCCAGAAAACTGAACTGTTTGTGGATCTACATTGCCACAGCTCCATATATCTATTTAAAGAAATGTTATCTTTTGTAGAAGAAACCATTGAATCTTCCTTTTGATGTCTCAATGTGTATTTTTATGTAGAATATTTACAAATGAAATCAGAAAAGAAATATATATCCGCATTAATATATTTTAATAATAGCAGGAGACCACAATTTTTAGTCCCATCTTAGCCATGAAAGCCAGCTGGGTGACTTTGGGCCAATCACTCTCTCTCAACTCACTACCCACACAGGGTTGTTGTGGGGAGAATAGGAGGAGGAAGAAGTACTAGATATATTCACCAACTTGAGTTAGTTATAAAAAAACAAATAAAGGTGGGAGAAACATAAGTAGCAGAACATACTCTAGATCCATCAGTTATTAAACACATTTGTACACATGTATGATTTTGTGCAACTTTCGGTATATCCAAGATTATTAATATGGCAGTGGTACAAAATATTTGTTTTGAATTGGCGTTATTGTGCAAATTCTGTAGAGGAGTACTGGGGAGAATGTGGTTAATGAGGAGAGGAGATAGGATGAGAACTAGTGGGAATACGAAGCCTATGAGGCAATAGACAAATCAAGCGAAAGGCAAACACTAAGACAAGTAATAGACCTGAGGAGATTACAGTAGTTTCAATTCCCTGAGTTACATTTGACAAGTTGCAGTTCTCACTTTCTCCTTACAAGGTTATTGTGAGGATAAATTGAAATAAACCGTCTGCTGTCTGGAAGGGTGCGTGTGTGTGTGTGTGACAAATACAGTAATTAAATAAAATCATTATGAAGTGTGAAAAGCAAATGTGGAATTTTCCATCCCAAGCTTTCAAAATCTTGATTCTAACTTTCAGATGTCCTTTGGAGAATGAGTGCTAACAAGGCAGATCATGTGTTGGTTGAACTTTTGTTTATTCAGAAGAATCACGCAGACAGTTGTAATGTAGATTAGCCTCATGTATTTTAATGTTTCCCCTTCCCCCAAAGCTACATTGTTCAACGGCGCGACAAAAATATAAAGAGGACAACTGCTACCCATTTTTCTTAAGCAAGTATATTGTTGCTCATTGACAGTTCTCAGGATGGCTCTTGATGCGACTAGTTCTGCTTCCATAAACAGGTGCATTTTTACATCTCCTTCATTATTCCCGTATTTATCAAGGCAGATGGATCAATAAAAGTATACTAATATCACCATATGGAACTATAATAGTAGAAATCATCCAGCACTAGCTTTCTCAACAATGGAGTTTTAAAGACAATTGATCCTAAGAGTGAATATCCAGAACATTTGGACAATGATACAGATTGGATTATACAGATTACTATATAGTAATCACTGTTTCATATTATTCTTAGCCCCTGGGGGGCAGCAGACTATTACTGGTAAGGAGAACTCCATACTGATGGGGGGGGGGGGGAAACCCGCAAACCATTAAATAATATTATTTATAGGGACAGAGTTGCTCAGAATTTGCTGGCTGCATGCTCAGTAAACAATCAAGAAAGTCACCAGTTGGTTTTAGCAAAACATTATTTCAGAATATATGTCAATGATTCTAATACAGTTGACTGAGGAATGCAGTATTCTTTTTCTGGTGGTGAATATAAATACCCATATTACTGTAGGAATGTATCAGTGATTGTTTCTCCTATGCGAGTAAATGACATGATTCTGATCATCCACATAGAAATATATTTTACAGTTTATGAAATCCAGGCTAAACATACAAACTACATTCGTTTTGCAAATAAAGCCAGTGTAAGATGTCCGTTGGTGAATTATCATTTTATATAATTAACCACTTCGTGTTTCTGTGACTGTGGCTAGGATGCATTATTTTAAAGATCAAACTCTTAATTTTTTTCTGCGTGTATGTTTCTTGCATATAAATTATTAGAAGTAGTCCTTTACTTACAATAGTTTGTTTAATGACCATTCAAAATTACAATGACACCGAAAAGAGTGACTTATGATCATTTTCACACTTATGACCATTGCAGCATCCCCATGATCACGTGATCAAAATTCAGGCACTTGGCAACTGACTCATACTTACGATGGTTGCAGTGTCCTGGGGTCATGTGATCCGCTTTTGCGACCTTCTGACAAGCAAAGTCAATGGGGGAAGCCAGATTCACTTAACAACTGTGTTACTAAGTTAACAACTGCAGCGATTCGCTTAACAACTGTGGCAAGAAAAGTCGTGAAATGGGACAAAACTCACTTAACAAATGTTTCACTTAGCAACAGAAATTTTGGGGCCAATTGTGGTTGTAAATTGAGGATTACCTGTATTGTGTGAGAGAATGGCTTAAAACATTATCTTATTTCTCACATGTTTGTTGTTGTTGTTGTCAGTTGCGAAGTCGTGTCTGACCCATCGCGACCCCATGGACAACGTTCCTCCAGGCCTTCCTGTCCTCTACCATCCCCTGGAGTCCATTTAAGCTCACGCCGACTGCTTCAGTGCCTCCATCCAGCCACCTCATTGTCTGTCGTCCCCTTCTTCTTTTGCCCTCAATCGTTCCCAGCATTAGGCTCTTCTCCAGTGAGTCCTGCCTTCTCATTAGGTGGCCAATGTATTTGAATTTCATCTTCAGGACCTGGCCTTCTAAAGATCAGTCAGGATTGATCTCATCTATTTGCCAGGAATTGAGAGGGCCGGATGCCATGATTTTAGTTTTCTTAATGTTCTCACATGTTAGTTGATACTATACCTGCAAATAAGTTTTGTTTGTTTTGTTTTATAGTTTTATTGTATAAGACAATATTCAAGCATTCCATTTCTTTATACAAAGTAAAAATGTTCAGGCCAGTTTTTTGTTTTGTTTTTTCTATTGCTTTATCTATTAATTGATGGAGGTCTCAGTTTGAGATTCTAATATCGGGTATATACTATTATTTAGGGTGACCAGACCCAAGCTGCAGAGGTGAAAGATTTATACAATTAGAAGAGAAGCCATATTTTCAAGAATATGATTGGCTTTTCTTTTTATTGGCTGTATTTATGTGGAATGAAAAATTAGTAGATTATCAACTTTGTTGACCTTATTGGCAAGCTTTTCACAAAGAACTTGACAACTACTAAAATCAATATATAGTACTCTTATTTTTGGGTGTAGAGGTGCCATATATGTTTGGGCTATTTTGGATCAAAATGGATTTTGAAGAGAAATGTATGAATATTTAAGTTTATGGAAAAATAAACTTTAAAACTAGGTGGCAATACATTCTATTGGTAGAATGGATAGAATCTGGAATAGTTTCTTTAAGATCATTTATTTTGGAATACCCTTATAAGGGTTGTTCTTGAGTTCAAGTAGACTTTCAGTTGCCTAATTCACAATAGTAAAATATACTCAAAAACAAGAATGTCTCGGCAGGACACTTCATACCAAATACTTTACCTGCTCAAAGAAACCTTCTCTTTTGATGCAGTCCATTTCTGAAACCAAACCTACACTGTGTTTATTTCAAAAATTGAAGATTATTTTTTAAAATTGAAATCACTTATATGTATGATATTTACTTATGGAATAACTGATTGAAATATCTGAAAATGAAATACTAATGGTTGCAATTCCTAAAAACATTAAATTGGTCTCATCAGATTTATCTTTGAAACTGATTAATCAAATGATTCTATTTTTAGTTGATTGAATACCACAAAGAAAATATTTGAAATATTAATCTATATGGTTTTGTCCTGGAGTTATTACCATCTTTTTGCAACAATATTTTAAAACACATAAGTAGATTTACGGGGAAATCATCTTAATGTTAAAGTTGTTGATATTATGTAGAATTATGTTGGGAAACTGTGGATTTGCTTGTTGTTGAGGAAGTTTGGCTATGCTGGGAATGGGGAATTGCTAAGAGAGTTATTCTGAGAAATTGGAAAAGAGCCAAAAATTGGAATATTAAGGACTGGATTTAAAATATGTGCAGTCTATCCATATTTGATTTTTTTTCATATTAATCAAAAATAATAGAATACATCTGGCACAGATTTCATGATATTTTACAATAGAGTTTTTTTAATTCTAATTTTTCAAATATTGTTTAATACTTGACATAAAGGAGATATGCTTAGCTTGTTCACATTTTTCTGTTTTCCTTGATATTGTTTTGTTATTAATTTGTTTATTGATTGTTTTTGTACTTTTTGTAGTCAAATGGATTTTTAATTATATTTATTTTAAAAAAACTTGGAATGATTTTTTTTCTTTTTTCTTTTTTTGAAAAAGGATCGAAGCTGCAGAGAGTTTTCCATGTTTCTTTGCTGTCCTCTAAAAGTTATCCAGATTTTTTTACAGGCTGTAAGATGGAGCCCTATCTTTTTCTTTCTGGGGAAATAAACTTTGTTTTGTTTTGTTTTGCTTTCTTCTTTACTCCCCATTTGTAAAATGAGAACCATCAATTTCCTTGTTGATTGACTTGATAGTCTAAAACAACCTGATCACTCCAAAGCAGCTTACGCACAGACCCTGGTGAACATGTACAGTGACACTTCTGCAGAAGAAGCGCCAGGATTGTCAGTTGCTGCCAACCTTTTGCTTTATTCTCTCCTTGCCAACAAATCAAGCCTACCATTTGCATCGCGATGTTACACTGGAAAATGAGCTATTTGCTCTCACAGTAGATTTTCTAATGAAACAAATACGAAGGCTTAGGTCCGCTGGGGTATTTGTTGACATGTGGGCAAAGGTCTGTGTTGCGCCAATCAATCACAGTAACACAAAGCAAATAGTGATAGAAATCTTCCCCCAGGGTACTTCTTGGAAAAGCAGGTCCATTCAAAAATACAAATTGCTACTCAATTTACGTGCGGCAGCCGTCAGCATGGGAAAGGTCACATCTAATTTAGGAGGAGAAGAAGGAACAAGATGAAAAGTGGCGCATGCCTTTGTTCTTGGAAGAAATCTGCTTGGGAAGGATGCATACATTTGAAGTATCATCGCCACAGTCTTACACATCTGGTTTATTTTGTTAAAACTCCTGAAATTGTATATTGTTAGATGTGTATGCTAGTGATCTTCCTTCCCTGAGCAAAAGATCAGATAGATTCTTTTTTCTGTAGCAGCTTTGTGAGGTTTCTAAGGGAAGGCAACCAAGTTGGGGGTTGGGGGGTCAAAGTCATCTAGATATTTTTATGGCCAGTGGGGTGTTTGAATATAAATTTCTTTAGTTTCGCTGTTCTGTCACACTGATTCTCGGTATGAAGCCACCGAATATACAAAGGTATAAAGTGTGTTTGAAACTTCTTTGCTGATTCGGTTACTTCGGGTTCATTAAAAGCACCTTTTTCCAGTCGTTAAAAATGGGGGGAAATGACTGGGATGAATTCCAGCCAAAGCTTGGATAATGTGTGAGTCTTTCTTGTAGCAACTACCTCTTGAAATGCGAAAGATGTTACAGTACGGAATCTTCCTTTCTCAAGGAAATGTAAATGTCCACCTTATTCACAAAAGGGGGGGGGGACTACAGATGGTTGTTGTTCAACAGCCCTATAGCTTATCTGAAAAGTTGTAAAGTTGCTGTTTCTTAATAAAAAATTAAGAAACAAGTTTAAGTAGTTACATTCACCATTTTTATACCTTGCTTTAGTTTTAAGCCGCACAGATTTTGTAAGTGAAGTGTATGGTGTGCGTGCGTGCGTGCGTGCCTGTGTGTGTGTGTGTGTGTGTGTGTAAGTCAACATGGCAAAAAATAAATTTTAACCAAAGATCTATAACCCAGGTTTGGGCTGAAACAACTAATAAACTTTTTTCATGCTTCTTTTATCTCTTACCTTTCTCTCCCATAGAGCTCTAACCTTCATTCTTCCCCTCTTTCTGCCCCAATCCTATTTTCCTGCAAGACACCATCTGCAGTTTCTCTAGTTTTTTCCTCTTCTGACATCTTGTTTTCCATAGATCCAGGCCCTAACTTCAGAAAATGAGAGCCTGAAGGCAAAGAGTTTCACCTGAGGGAATGCATTTGCATTAGTGATGCCCAAGTTGGCTTGAAGCTGCCATTTTCATTTTCCACAACATCTTGGCAGGCCCTACTTTAAGTGTGGGAAATTAGTTGGATGCATGTGTTACTGAGGGTTGGAGCACTGTAGCCACTTTCTGCAATTTGGATGGTAACTAACATTCAGCTGCCACTCCAACTACTTTCAGAGTAAGAAATAAGGGAGTAGCAGATGGTTCAGTTTCCAATTTTTAAATGGTTGGAACAGTCAAAACATTTCATGTTTGCTTCCTATGAAATACAGAAAATTCAACCCATTTCAAGTTTTGCTCTGATCAGTCCAGCCCTATGAGTCTATGATTTTATGAGTCAGCTGAAACAAATTGATAGAAAATTTCAGGTGAGTCTTTTTTGTTCCTAACTCAAAAACAAAAGACAGCTTGTTTCATACTTACTCCCAAGGACAAATATTTCTAATAATATATACTGTTGAAAACTGAAAGGATCACATCTCCCAGAAAATGATTTGAAATCTATTTAAAGCACACGTATAGCCACCCATCTTGTACCAAATTCAGGGCAGCTCACAACCAAAAGATAAAATATTTATGCACAATGGAAATATTAAAACCACAAAGATCCATATCAAACCGAACCAAACCAAACCTTGCCTAACTTTTACATGCAGCCCACAACAAGTTCATATCATCTATCCTGATGCTTGGGGATGGGGGGAAACCAGATTTTAAGTGGTCTTTGGAAGGTTAAAAGGTGGAGGACCTGCTAAGGAATAGACATGACTCTTAGGTCCTAGAGGATGGCAACATTGGGGGGGGGGGACTAGGAACGTGCCCACCCCATCCAATCTGATAGTACAGGCAATTGTCCCTAGGGAGAAGTGGTCCTACAGATAACCTGATCCTGTGCCATATAGAGCTTTAAAGATAATAACCAGCACCTTGAATTATACCTGTAAGGAAACTGGGACTCTGTGCCCAGTCAGCCTTGCACTTTGTCTTTCTCCAGCAATGCTCTAGGTGTCTCTTGTGTTTTATAATTTCTATTTGATAAACCATGGTGCTCTATGAGAGTCTGCACAGGCCCTGTCACTTGCTCATTCTAAATTGTGACAAGGGCCTCTGCCAAACTGTGTGTCAGAGCTTCAGGAAAACTCATAAGCATCCCCTGAAACTGCACGGGTCCATCAGGCACCTGGGGGGGGGGGGAAGCCGACCAAATAGGTTCCTTTCCACCTCCCTGTTGTGAGGGGCCGCTATAGAGGACTCTAGGGCCAAGGGAGAATGTTCCCTCTATGAAAATGTCCCCCAAATCCAGATCATGATGCCACTACCCTGAGGCAAACATCAGATCTAATGTGTGACTCCCTGTGTAAGTAGGACCATTAATAAGTTGGGCCAGGTCCATAGCTACCATGATGGCCATGAACAATGCTACCTTAGAACCTGGACCATGGTCCATGGCTACCATGAACCATGATACTTCTAACCCTGGGCCCAGAGAAGACAAGGTGAAGTGCCCCAGAACCTGAAGCCTAAGGAACTCCATTCCCAACCCAAATACAGAGAACAGGAGTGCAGGCAAGGATGCTGCTACAGGGCAAGGAGGAAGGTAGGTGAACAGCAATCCCCAGAGATGCCTACAGCCCAACCTCACAAAGAGAATCTCACATCTGGCAATGTCTGGGGCAGGGCTCCTAGTGGCCCCCAGAGCCTCATGAAGAAAAACAGCCATACTCTCACTCCTGCTTTGAAGTTGTGTCTAGTGCCATACTTGAAACCCAGAAAGACACGTTTCAAAGATCCCTCTCAACAATGCCCAACCAGGTCTTGATGATGCAAGCCAGTTGACTCTCTAATCCATGATCAGATCATGGATGAGAGGGACTTCATTACATGCCCACCTGGCAGTAAAGAGCAGCAGCCAGAGTCACAGAAGCTCCAGAAACCAGGTCTTAAGGTTAAGCACAGGACCCCATCCCAATACTCACCAACAACAAACAAGAGCAGGGAGGTAGAGACCACCTAGCATTCAGCATCCTCTGGTCAGGCTGGCCATCCCCTTCATTCAAACCAAGCTCTCCTTTCTACCTTATTCAATTCAATTCCTCCCCGCTTCCATCACTCTGCTCTCAGCCAGGTGATAGGGAAACCGCACTTCCAGTGGTCTCTGTAGGTAAATTCTCTCCCCCAACTTCAGTTTCTCACTTCAGAGTAGTAGCAAGCCTAGATACCCACTCCCTAAAACTCAGTCTATAAAGTGGTGTTGGCCGATGCAAAACTTGTTCAACTGGGTACCAGTAGCCATGAACACTGTCCAGTCCAACTACTTTGGGATCTCCACCTCCTGCAGGCCACAGGCAGACGTGATCCAAACAAAGAGAGAAAGCCACCAAAATGGCCAATGTCTCATGTGGCAAGTCAGGGTCACAAGTCAGCTTTCACATATCACCGCTAACTCACTCCAGTTCCCATTACCTGTAAACACCTGGCTAATAGGGGCCTCCACACTCCTGAGGGCAACCCCTATCCAGGAAGTCATCATATACACCTGCAGTCCACCAGTGCAGTACGCCTCTGTCTTCTCTGTCCTCTCCCCTTGTGTAGCTCCAAAATGGAGGGCAGAGAAGCTCTGTAGCCTGCTCTGCCATGCTATCTGCCGTGTTTCTGGGAGCTGTCCAGCAGTGGGTTGCTCCCAGTTCGGCCCGGTTCTTAGAACTGATAGCGGCGGCGGCGGGAGGCTCTGCCCACCTGCTCGAGATGTTTCTGCGCAATTTTCACAACTAATCTGCAACACCACCAAGTTCCCCCAACAGGCAGTCCACTATTTTCATATCCCTGCAGCAGAGAAATCATTGCCAGCTGCCACTCCACTCCTTTGCCACCCAGAGAGACCCCAGCAGTGCTGCACTGTTGTCTGGCAGTCCTCTGCTGTGACTCCAACTAGCTGCACCACCACAGCTTGTTGCTACCCCTCCAGACACTCCACCATTGTTGGTCCCCAATTACTCCAGCCAGGACTACCAAACACCTCCATCCACCTCTCACAATATACTTCAATTCCAACTCTCAATAAGGGTGGGCACCCAAGCCCTGCATTCTCCCCATCACCAACTATTCTGCTCCTGCAAATCATCTAAAGTAATTGCAACTATTAATGCACCTTTATGCTAAACACATTCCTCACTTCTCTAGGACTTAAACATCAGTTTGCCTTAGCTTCTTTGGCGATACAAATTGCTGAGAGTACAACGTGGTCTAATTTGAGGAAGCAGTATTGTGTGCTCCTCCAATGTCTTCCCCAATATATTGTTCTTATGACTTATAGCTTATCCTGCTCTTTTACTGTAATCATTCTGGCAAACTGATGGCAAAAACAATTCAGCCTTGCAGGTGCAATTGAAATAATTGTCACCACCTTTCTCTGCAGTGTGGTACTTTCACAAGTCCTTAATGCTGTTTTCTCCGCAGCATACTGCTTTGCCAATGTGTTGCTAGGATAAGCAATTTTGCTCTTAGTGTTGCTGTTTTTAAATATTGCTGGTTCCCAGCTTTAGTTGTCTGGTTAACTACATCCCTTTCAGCATTTTTCTTCTTAACAATTTGAACAAGAGATGAAAGAGCTGCAGTGTCTTGCTTTTTTCCAGAGGCTATCTCTTCGGGTAAAGATCTTGAACTCTCTGGCAGCAAGCCGCAAATTGTATCTGGAAATCCATGTCCTGGTTGCTTCCATCGGGAACCCTGACTGGACCAGTTCCTTCCAACTGCAAAGGGCTTCTCCTCTGATATAGAATTATAAAGGTGAGTCACTTCTAAACTGTAAAGACATTAAAGAGGATAGAGAATACAAACTCCATTGATAACAAGGTGACAAGTTTCACAGGTAAGGATCCTCTCAGGGCCAGAACTGAACTTTGGGATGGAACTGCAGAGCTCAAGCTTAAATTTCTTCATTTCCAGGCTGTTGGAAGTTTCTTATGTGTCTTTAACTAATCTGACCAACCTGATCAGGTTGACCCATTGATCTGGGCTCACCACAACAACACCCACCTCCATCACCCACCTGGATAACTAGAAACAGCTACAGACTTCCAGGAATGGTCAATATAGAGACAACCCTGAACCAATTAGATTGAGTATTGGGCTGTGATATTAGATGACTTTGCTCTGGAGCAATTTAAGAGAGCTTTTGGTTTTTGTTTTTAAATTTTTGTCATCTTTGTTTCTTTGTTCTTAATCTAATGTTAGCTGCCCGAAGCTGCCATTGTGAGTTGGGCAGTCGTATGAATGGATGGAGAAATAAATTAAGATAATAAATAAATGCCACACTTTAGGACAGGTGGGTTAGTGTCGTGGTTGAGGCCCAGAAATCAGGCAATGACTTTGAATGTGCATCAGCTTAACCTGAACCTGAAGCTGAAATGCTGAACCTCTTTGACCACATTTTTGTACTAATATTGTACAGGGTAAAATACAGCAGTCACGAAGAACTAGAGTTAAATTAAACATATGACAACAAACAAGATAATGTTAATTAATAATGAGAAAGATTCAGCCACTCTGTTGAAAAATGAACACATGGAAAAATGAAGAGATGACCATATTTGCAAGAAGGCAAAGGATCTTTTTTTTTTACAAAAATACAAAAAACAGGCATTTGGAATTATAACTTATATATGGATTTTCCCAAGTATGATTTTATCAATAATGCCACTTTTCTAATGCAAGGTAAATCATTCTCAATTGGCAGATATACACATGCACATATGTGTGTATATCCTTATGGAAACAAGGAAAAGAAAATGGCAACTGTGAGGTCAGATCGAAAAGCAAAAGACGGTGCATTAGACTATATAAAATAATTACAGTACGTATTTACTACAGTATCAATAAACAACCTGGCGTACATCAGTTGATCAATTTCTGTTGTGTGAGAAAACCCTGTTAACTCTGTCAAAGCCAGTGTTGGAACTGAGCTTCTTGATATTTCATCAGTTCACAATTTATTTATTACATTTATACAGCTGCCCTTCTCACATGTATGTGACCCTGGGCAGCATACACCATTAAAACAAAACGATCTAATTTGTCCATTTAAACAGTTGTTCTTTATTTCCTCCTTTACTGCTTCGGATGTCAAGGGATTAAAACAGTTAAAAGAATTAAAACCTATATTAACAAAAGGCAGGGAAGAATGCAATCAAGCTTATAGCAACCATTTAATGGGCTCCATGTTTCTATGGGCTCCCAAGGCCTGATAACAAAACCAAGTTCCTGCCTAAGCAGAGGGTTGGACTAGAAGACCTCCAAGGTCCCTTCCAACTCGGTTATTTTACATTTTGAAGGCCTTCCAGAAAGCCAACAGGGTTGGAGCCAATCTCATCTTTGGGCAATGATGTTCCAAAGGGTGAGTGGCACTGCAGAAAAGGCTCTCTTAGCAATAGCAATAGCACTTAGACTTATATACCGCTTTACAGTGCTTTACAGCCCTCTCTAAGCGGTTCACAGAGTCAACATATTGCCCCCAACAATCTGGGTCCTCGGAAGGATGGAAGGCTGAGTCAACCTTAAAATAGAGAGTTAAAAAGTCAACTTAAAAATAAATTAAACTTAAAACTTAAGGTTGACTTAAAAAGTCAACCTTAAAATAGAGAGTTCTCTATCAAATCCGGCACCTGTCAATAGTGGTGTCCCTCAAGGCAGGGTTCTAGGACCAACACTCTTCATACTTTACATAAATGACCTTTGTGATCACATTATAAGCAACTGCGTTCTCTTCGCCGACAATGTCAAACTATTTAACACCACAGACAATGCTACTACCCTTCAGAAAGACCTTGACTATGTATCAGAATGGTCAAACAAGTGGCAACTTCAAATCTCAATCAACAAATGCTCTGTCTTACACATTGGCAAAAAGAATCAGAACACAAAATACAAGCTTGGAGGACACGACCTTGTAGACGACCCTCATTCTGTCAAGGATCTTGGAGTACTCATATCTAATGATCTAAGTGCCAAAGCCCACTGTAACAACATTGCCAAAAAGGCACTACTTGAAATTTTGGGCTTAGACAACTTAGAACTACGTCGCCTTAGAACCGATCTAAATGTAGTTCATAAAATTATCTGCCACAATGTCCTACCTGTCAATAACTACTTCAGCTTCAACCACAACAATACACGAGCATACAATAGATACAAACTTAATGTAAACCGCTCCAAACTCGACTGCAGAAAATACGACTTCAGCAACAGAGTGATCAATGCCTGGAATTCACTACCTGACTCTGTGGTTTCTTCCCCAAACCCAAAAAACTTTAACCTTAGACTGTCTACTGTCAACCTCACCCCATTCCTAAGAGGTCTGTAAGGGGCGTGCATAAGCGCACCAGCGTGCCTACCGTCCCTGTCCTACTGTCCTACTGTCCTATTGTCCTCATCTATCTGTATTCACTTTGATTGTGTTTATGTTTATACATATACCTGCTATCTTGTACATGTTTGACAAACAAATAAATAAATAAAATAAATAAAAATAAATAAATAGGACCAAAAAAAACAACAAAAAAAACCTTGAGCCGGTGAGATTTGAACTGCCGAACTGCAGCTAGCAGTCAGCTGAAGTAGCCTGCAGTACTGTACTCTAACCACTGTGCCACCTCGGCTCTTCCTGGGCTCCACCAATCAAAGCTGATGGGACCTCAATATGACCCTTCTGCTGGACCTGATGGGATGGGTGGCTGTAGTAGGGACAAGGTGGTCCTCCAGATGATCCTTTCTCTTGAAGGTGATCTTTCTCTTTAAGAAAAGTAGATCCTGGTGACCTTAATGCAATCAAACTCCTTGACATTAAGGGGCAGAAGTGTGGGGAGGTTTACATGACTAAAACTGTAGATTTTTTTTAAAAAAAATGCATTTTTATTGGATTAAATAAGAAGGAAGAATAATGCTAAAACATATCCCATAATTTGATTGCTTTACTTTTCTATATTATATTTGTCAGTCTCCCCTACAAAATATTACCAGTGTTTATGACAAGAAACAAATATATACCAAAATCTATGAATAAACATTGTTTCATTCAGGATGAGTCTTCATTTCTCAGGATGAAACTTCACAGCTGTAGAGAGAGAAAAAGAAAGAAAGAAAGCAAAAATAATCGTACTGATTGAAAACAAACAAAAATGTGTCTCATAGACAATGGTTGAATAAAGTCTGGGTAAGAAATGCATACATAAAAATCTCTCTATGCAAATAAGAAGGTGAGGGAGAGAAAGAGAGAGAGAGAGAGAGATGGGCAACTAATGTGGAGCTTGCCTGCATATGCTTTGTAGGTAGAAAAAAGATAATGTCAAGGAATCAGGCAGCACTAATCTATCTTTTTTTTAAAAAGGATATCTTTTTGGATTTATGCTAATCCTCGGTGCTCATGAAAATCCACAGGTTGCATGGGGGAGAGTAAAACCAAACAGAGAAGGAATATACTCTTAAAAAACACAAGTATTTCTTTTATTTGGGTGCTTGTTATAAAGAAAACAACAGGGCACACAGGAAAATCATATAACTGTGACTCTATAGTTAATGCACTAGCATATCAAAGCTGAGTAACCTATCCAGTTGGGAACTGATGGACCTCACATTAATGGGTCAATTGTTTAGATGCCTTCAGCTACATCATCTTGGTCAGACAGAACATAAATAATGAAATAAATTAGGCATGTGTGTGTGTGTGTGTGTGTGTGTGTGTGTTTATTTTTTTTAAAAAAAAACTGGATCCAATAAATTATACATGGCCAAAAGTTGATAAAACTAGGTAATCCTCAACTTACGATTATTTGTTCAGGGGCTGTTCAAAATGACTGATGACGAAGAGACACATGACCTATGACCGAAGTTATGGCCATTACAGTGCCCAGATAAGTGCCACGTAAGTGCAATTTATGTGCTTGGCAACTCATTCACATTGACAATCAGTTGCCAAGCACCACACGATCATATGATCACCAATTCCTCTCCCCAATTAATAAACTAAGAAGAAAATACAGCCGTACAGAACTCGCTAGTAAGCAGAAGTAGCAGAAAATCTGAAATGCATTCAACTGGGACAGAAACAAAAACAAATTGCTTGCAGAATCCAGTTCTCCTTCCAGTTTAAAACAATTGGAACATCAAACCTTAAAAAAACCCTTGTGGCTTCCACAGAAAATCAAATGGGGAAGACAGCAAGGAAGGTCTCAAGCTGCTGTCGCCTGCTGAGAGGACTCCCGCTAGCCTCTGGGGGTCTGACTGAAAAAGATTTGTGCCAAAATCCAAGCAGGATTGTCAGCCACAGAGCAGTGAAACTTGTTTCCCCGTCTAGGCCAAAAAATTCTGCTTAGGTTTCAGCACAGAAGATTTTCAGATTCAGAATGGAAGGCAATCTCTCCACTCTGGGGCTGCAAATCCTCCATGTTGAAATCCAAGCAGTTTTGCAGACCCAGAGTGGAGAGATTTATCACCTTTTCAGAAAGGTATATACAGGTAGTCCTCGACTTACGACCATAATAGAGCCCAACACTTCTGTTGTTAAGTGAGATGTTTGTTCAGTGAGTTTTGCCCCATTTTACGACCTTTCTTACCACAGTTGTTAATTGAATCAATGCAGTTGATAAGTTAGTAACCTGGTTATTAAGTGAATCTGGTCTCCCCATTGACTTTGCTTGTCAGAAGGTCACAAAAGGTGATCACATGATCCTGAGACATAGCAATGGTCATAAATATGAACCAATTGCTAAGCATCTGAATTTTGATCACATGATAATGGGGATGCTGCAAAGGTTGTAATTGTGAAAAACAGTCATAAGTCACTTTTTCTGGTATCGTTGTAACTTTGAATGGTCACTCTTGTAAGTCGAGGATTACCTGTATACAAAGGAGTAGAAGTGCAAAAAGTTTAAGCTAATTGACAAATTACAAATAAATACATACCTGAGTCCTTCCTGAGTTCCTAAATAATTCAAATTCTCAGTTTCTGCAATCTCAAAACTGCAATTCTCTTAATAAAATTATACAAATTCTCCCTAAAAGCCTGAGATTTATCTTTGAGTTCTAGAAAAACAAATGTTTTAAACAAACAACCAAACAACCAAAATGGCCTGTGTAATTGCTTTTAATAAAAAAAAAAAAGAATTGGTTTGATTGGTTTGTGTTTATAGGAAATTACAGTCTACTTAACGTAGCAACTATAGCAAGTCAACTGGTGGAGAATATTAAGGAGGAGGAAATCATCAATCATATTAAAGAAGAACAAAAAAAAAACCTTCTCACACAGAAGAACTTACACAGCTTCTGCCAGACATAATATTTCACTTGGGTCAAGTGTGGAATTTACCGTCATAGGATGTGGAAATTACCATCAGTTTAGATAAAGGTGAGCTAGACAAATTCGTGATGTAAAGGGTTTTTGATAGCCATTAGTATTAATGGCCACCTATTATTTCCTATATTAAAGTTGTTATTGTTCTAACCTTTTAGTCGTATTCAACTCTTGGTGACTTTATAGGCAAATGCTCTCCATGCCACCCTGTCAAGTACAGCTTCTTTCAATTGTTGGATTATTCAACTTTGTAATTAAAGTTAGAATACTGTAAATACTCCATGCTGGTAACAGTGGAAGGAGGGCATAATCTTTTTGACCCTAGTTACTTCCTAAAAGCAGCTAATTAACACTATTCATTCTGGAATGCTGAACTGAACTTTGATGGGACCCAGCAGATTTTTTTCTTAGGTTTTCAAAAGAAACCTTCTGACATCGTATTTATAATTTTGAAATCGTATCTTATACGGGACTCCAAAAGATGCTGGATTGTGCTTTAAAAAAACACAAGTTTTGAATTGCGCAGTCAAAATCTTGGACCTGCCCTTTATTAAAAACTGTGGATGATATCCATATTGTTTATAAATTTGCATTTTACTTGCCAGGAAAAAAACAATTCCTCTTAGCTATCTGAGTGCTAAATAAATGTTCCCCTTTTCCAGGGAGAGCAGAAGGAGTAAGAGGCGATGAGATGTGTGACTGTTTTAATTGGCATCTGTAGGACACAAGATTCTGCATTGTCAAGGACATTTTGTAATTCTGCATATGGTGTTGAATCAGCTCAATCTATTCAAGTGTATAAAGTTTAATTAGTTTGATTCCTCAGTTCTGAGAACATCCAGCACTGTCAGACAATACACAATCATTTGTACAAGTGATGGTTGTTGTGATGCAATCTTTCTTTTACATTCTGCCACTGCTTTTTTGTGTTTTGTTCCTTGTGAAACTGCAACGTAGCAGCCACAGCCTTTCTTTCTCTTATATGTTTTGCTGCTAAGAAAGTCACTATCTTATAAGGACGATTGAGGTAACCTTAATTACCTTCCAGTTCATTACCTCAGCTACAAATTCAGCAGAGCAAATGTCTCATACCCTATTACACCTGTATTAAGATCAAAAAGGAGAAGTCAAGTATGTTAAGAAAGTTCCCTGTTCTAACAGAAAACCTGTCTCTCTGAGCTTTTTGTCCTCAGGATTGGGGGGGGGGAGGGAAAGAGAATATAGAAAGAATTACAGGTAGTCTTTGCTTAATAACAGTAATTGGGACCAACGATAAACATTGTTAATTAAGAGCCATGGTGGCGCAGTGGTTAGAATGCAGTACTGCAGGCTACTTCTGCTGACTGCCGACTGCCTGCAATTTGGCAGTTCAAATCTCACCGGCTCAAGGTTGACTCAGCCTTCCATCCTTCTGAGGTGGGTAAAATGAGGACCCAGATTGTTGGGGGCAATATGCCGACTCTGTAAACTGCTTAGAGAGGGCTGTAAAAGCACTATGAAGCGGTATATAAGTCTAAATGCTATTGCTAAATGCTATTGTTAAGCACAATGTCATGTGAGCGTGTTAACTTTACAGTGGCTGTTCCAGTGAATCCTGTCTAGTCATTAAGCATGATGTCATGTGATCACCATTGGTGACCTCTGCCAACTTCGTCATTGACTTTACTTATCAGAAGCCAGCTATGAAGGTCACATATTACCACAGGTTGCTGCTGCTGTTGTAAGTGTAAGCCAGTTGCCAAGCACCCAAACCACAATCATGTAACTGCAGGAACCCTTCTATGACTGCAGCTACAAGGCCATTTTAAAGTCATTTGTAAGTACCAAATGACTTAAATGACTGCAACAAATGACTGCAACTTCAAGGCCATTTTTAAGTTTCCTTATTCAGCATCGTCGTAACTTCAAACGGTCACTGAATGAATGGTCATTAAGTGAGGACTCTGTGCTCTATTCTTCTTGTAAGATGCAAGCTGAAAGAGAGCGACCATAGCAGAATCAGTCTTCCAGTCAAGGGTGAGGAGAAGAGAGCAATAGCAATAGCAATAGCACTTAGACTTATATACCGCTTTACAGTGCTTTACAGCCCTCTCTAAACGGTTCACAGAGTCAGCATATTGCCCCCAACAATTTGGGTCCTCATTTTACCCACCTCAGAAGGATAGGAGGCTGAGTCAACCTTGAGCCGGTGAGATTTGAACTGCCGAACTGCAGCTAGCTGTCAGCTGAAGTAGCCTGCAGTACTGCACTCTAACCACTGCGCCACCTCGGCGCAGAGAGAAAGAGAGGAACAAAGATGGATTTGTTTGTTCTCTTTACTCTTACTCTCCTAATAATCAACAGGATAACAATGGAAAAAGTTAATGCATCTGGAGTTACATCTCTATATGTAGACTCCCTATTTGAGTGGGTGGATTATGGTGCTGTAATCTCAGGGCTTCAACTTTTCTTCTTTCCCATGTTTTCCCATCTATCCCCCCCGCCCCAAGTTATTTATTGTGATTGTGAACAAAATATCGGCATGCATACAATTAGAACAGACAAAGAATTCCAGAATGTCCAAATTTCCCAAGCACTAAGGGTTCCTTGATAAATCCTTCTATCATAATATTTGGATGCCTGTATTTTGCCACAGTGAAAATAGCCTTCCTATTATGGTTTCATATTGCACATTAATGAATACCGTATTTCTATATTTGCATAGCAGTGACAGAAGCTGCTATTGAGAATTCTGTTTTACCAAGAGGATTTATGAAGTCAGCTCAGGAAGATTTACGTAAAACGTAAAGCTCGTTTATATTATTATGTAAAAGTAAAAAGTTGATGTTTGATGTTATTATCTTATTCTACTGCACCAAAGGGAGTCAATGCCTTTTCTCTCTTTTTTCCCCTTGCCTCACACTTTTCCCTTCCCTTTTCCCTCCCCTATTTTCCTACTATTTTCTTTTGCACTTTTGTGTTATATATCATAAACTAATTTTTAAAAAAGGAAGATTTACGTAAAGCAATTTTCCTTAAGGGGCTCTGATTTAACCATTATATACAAGATTTACAGTTACTTCTCATATCAGTGTTATCATACACATATAGGATTCGTGTTGTATTATTTACTTGCAAAAATGAGTGTGAATCTGCACGAAGTTCCTCCACCTTTGTACATTTATACAGGAAAATAGTGTTTCTACTCAAAATTCAAAAGATGAAAAAGTAGATAAAGGCAAGCTTCTGGGATGGTGTAAAAGAAAGTAAAAACAGAACTGCAATGAAGGTGTTTAAGACACCTCTGTACATGCTCACAATCACTGTGGTGTTCAGGAGAGAAAAGGGGGAAAGTGATGAAAATTGAAACTACCACTCAGATGTTAAGGGGCAAAGCTTTTTTAGAACATCCACATTGGGAATGTTTCCTCGTTCCAGTTCTTTCTATTTAAATGGAAAGGGAGAGGGGGGGAAACGCAGACAAAAATAAAACAGGCATTGGTGACTAAAAGGTGACATTGTTCAGATCCCTTGTGAAATTGGCATAATGAAGTGTGCACATTTGCACACTGAAAGATGTAGCTGCGAGCAGTCCATTATGTGTGGAAAAAGAGACAAAATAACGATAATTCCCTAAAACTGGCATTGGCAACTTGACACCTGCTAAGGCCAGAGTGTTTATAAGACCAAAGTAAAATAAACTTTAAAAAACAAATATTGTTTTGAAAGAACAGGATTGACAATTTTATATTTATCTAAAAACTTGTGTGAGTTTAGGTTAGAATGTTGTGTTTGCATAAAATAAAAGGAGTGGGAGTGTTGTGTTTGCATAAAATAAAAGGAGTGGGAGTGCTTAAATTTCAGAGGCTTTTGCCATTGTATGTTTTTTTTTAATGTTTTGACATAGCTTTTGATCAACCATTTCCACTGTGCTGTTCCTTCATTGGAGCTCCAAGCTAACTGGTAGAGCCAGGTCTTTAGGCTCTTATGAAAAGATAGGAGGCTTGGGGCCAACCTCACATTGGGGGAGGCAAGATGTTACAGAGGGCAGGTTCAACAGCAGAGAAGGCCCTCCTCCTGGACCCTGTGAGCTGGAAAAATTGGGCCAATGGGGCCCACATCATGCCTCCTCTGCAAGCACGGGTGGGGTGGGCCAATCCCAGTGGGGTGAGATGCAGTGGTGAAATCCACATTTTTTTACTACCGGTTCTGTGGGCGTGGCTTGGTGGGCGTGGTGTGGTGTGGTGTGGCTTGGTGGGCGTGACAGGGGAAGGATATTGCAAAATCTCCATTCCCACCCCACTCTGGGGCCAGCCAGAGGTGGTATTTGCCGGTTCTCCGAACTACTCAAAATTTCCGCTACCGGTTCTCCAAAACCTGTCAGAACCTGCTGGATTTCACCCCTGGTGAGATGGTCCCCCAAGTAGCCTGGACCCATGCCATGAAGGTCTTTAAAAATGATTACTAACACCTTGAATTGCACCCAGAAGCAAACTGGCAGCCCAAATACAGTTTGCATTGGACCCAAGAACTGCCCGTGCCACCTCGTTCTCCTGGGTATGTCTATGCATGTATGAGTATGTATGTAACTCCTATCTTTGCACAACTTCTGTGGCAGACATTTACTGCAATAAAATAAATTATGAGAATGGCATCTGGAAAAGACCTCAGTTGATTATCAGCATTCCCTCCACTCAAACAGATGAATCATTTTGTCACACTAATGATATCCTTAACCATATTTTCTACAAAATAAATAGTAAAGCAGGCCTTACGTCTGAATAAATGTGGTTAGGTTCAGATTGCAGTGGAATAAAGGTGTACCGTATATTAGCTGAAGAATGGGCCATAGCAGTCTAGGGAAGAAAATCAGAAATATTCCTTTGTACTGTAGATCAATAACCTTATGCTCTATACTCAAAATATATTTCTCAGTAACTGCCAGTGGATTTTTGAAATGCAAGCCAATGAATAATAATTTACCAATTTATAGGGAAATCTGCTAGTTGGCCAATTCAACCAGATCCTCCTGAAGGAAGGATTTTGTCCCTGCAGAATTAGAACAATTCAGTTGTTCTTTTGTACTGCAATTTATGTAAGAACTCCAGATTAAGACTGATTCTGTCTACTAAGATGTATTTCTGGAAGGCCCACTGAAACTTTGTTATCGTTATAAAGATATGCCAATAGTTTACCTTAGTGGGAAAGTAAATTATTTTTATTCTTCCTAGTAGGAGCTAGGAAGATTTCCCTCTTGGCTCCTTGGTGTCTCCAAATTCTTATTATGTATTAATTTCTTACATTAGCTTTTATGGTTTGGGTTACATTAGCTTCTATTGTACTGGGACAAGGATAAAATTTTCATTTAGTCTTCATAAAACTGAAGTTTGAATTTAATTGCAAATCTAGAATTAAATGCTTAATAAAAAGGCATTAGGCTGAGGTAGTTTGGGGCAGTTTCTGCTCAATAATATGGAAAAATGTCTCCTCTTAATGGAAGATAATTTTAGGTAAATGTACAGCTTGGCCAATAAAGGGAGACTGGCAATGTATATATTTTTAATTTCAATTTCAAATATATTTATACCTTAATTTATTCTTGATTCAAAGTCTGCCACAATAAAAGTAATTTATGTAATACAATCTTCAATCAGAAAAGCAAGTTGTTTTTGTAATATTGGGTGATGATTTTTTTTCTGAATTTTTTCTAATGATAGACAATTTGCTCTTTGTGATTGGAGTGTAGTGTACATGTTTTTATTTATTTATTTAGTTATTGAGTAATGAGCCCAAATATATAGTAAAAGAGAACACCACAAGAATCTTGTGATAGCATCACAATGGCAATTTACATATTCAGAGAGCAGTATATTCTTTGACACAATTTCCACTGCTTACACCCAAAACACACTGTGGCTTTGTCACAGGTTGGCTCAGGCCAAGGCTATTTTTAAAAATGCCTATTAAGCTTCATTGATTTAAGAGAATAAGAGCAAGGGAACATTAACTTTGCTTTGAACTAAGTATTTCACAGTGGCTACTTGTTCAGATATTTTGACACAAAACATAATTTGATGCCACTCTAATAAGACAAATCAGCCCCCGCCCCCACCCCCCACTATCCACATTCATATGCTAAGGTAGTGATATTTTTTAAAAAGCATTTTCAAAATAATTGTTTTTCAGGATGCTATATTTTTTTAAGCTTCTTTCTCTCTATAGATAGTTAGATGATAGAGAGAGAGAGAGGAGAGAGACAGACAGACAGACAGACAGACAGAGAGAGAGAGAGAGAGAGAGAGAGAGATAACATCTATATATCTATTATAAATCTTTATCCATCTAATTTCTGGAATTGTCTACAATTTCTATTGTTCAGTCTGCATTTCAGAAATGCATTTATAATCCTAGTTTTCAGAGGAGCACTTGATGCTCATCTTCATTATAAGAACTATTGTAGCTTTTTCTGGTTATGCTTTCTTTGCTCTCTCTCTGACCTGATTTAATTGCATAAGAGATCATCCCCTCCAAATGTTCTTTACAGATGCTTGGGAATTTGCCTGGTAATCCATTTTACTCTTTAATGTTTTATTCCATCATTCCAGTACTCAGCAATTTAAAAAAGGGTAAATTCAAATATAGCAACACCCCCCTAATACTCTATATTAATATAACAATTAAAACCAAACATAAATATTTGCAAGAATTTCATTAGTATTTTCCTTCTTATATGGATTTTTTTATTAAAGTTAAAATTTGGTGAGTTACTTTTAAAAGCTGAGCTGTGCATTAGCTTAAGTGATAAACTGAATACCTTTCATATGTAATTAACAGAAAGTATTAAAAATACAAGAAATACCTTGCTAAATCAGCCAAGTACTTTTTCTTTTTCTTTTTTTTAATAAGTTTTTATTGTGTATTTTCCATTTAACAAATCTCTATAATTTCTACATAACTGTGCTCATTTACTTAATATTCACATGTCTATTTTTTACATATCATTGCATTCTAATTCAAGTGTTTTTTCATACATGTTATTTACACATTTTTTCATTCAAATCCAAATATATTCCATACATACATTCAAAATATACATTTTACTTCTACCTATATTTTATCTCTCTGTTACTCTTTTCAATCCAATCATACCATTTCTTCCATATTGCGAAATATTCTGAATCCATTTGTCCTTTCAATTCGATAGTTAATTTATCCATTTCGGCACATTCGTATATTTTTTTTTATTACTAGATTTTCTGAAGGTATTTACATTGCGCAAAAGCTATTCTTGCTGCTGTTATAAGGTGTAGTATGATGTAAATAATTGTTTTATTATAGTCCCCTTTAATAATCCCCAACAAAAATAATTCTGGTGTGTATTCTACTTGGAGGCCTATTATTTCCTGAGCCTATCTATGAATTTTTACCCAATATTTCTTTGTCTCTGTACATGACCACCATATATGGTAAAACGTGCCTTCTTTTTTACCACATTTCCAACAATTTGGTTCCAGGTTTGGATAGATTTTAGCCAATCTTGCTGGTGCCATATACCATCGGTAAAACATTTTATATTGATTTTCTTTATATTTTGCCGCTTTAGTTATTTTAAAGTTTCTATTCCATATTTTTCCCCATTCTTCTAATTCTATGTTGTGTCCAAAATTTTTAGTCCATGCTATCATAACTCCTTTTACTATGTCTTCTGCTCTATCGA
>QLTV01001698.1:18632515-18644374 GCA_003457575.1 Thermophis baileyi
GATCCCCACCTAGGGATTTTCATGTAATGTTTTCTGTTAATTTCTTGCCATACTTGAATCAGGGATTCTCTTATTTTGTGTCTTCTAAAATATGTATGTAATTTATTTCCTTTATCCCATAGGAAGGCATGCCACCCTTTTAGTAGGTCATGTCCCTCTAACAATAATAATCTTTTATTTCTTAAATTAATCCATTCTTCGACCCATACCAGAATTTCTGCTTTGTAGTACAGTCGCCAGTCAGGGAGCCCCATTCCACCTCTGCTTCTTTCATCCTGAAGATCTATTAATTTTATTCTTGGCTTTTTGCCCGCCCAAATAAAGTTTTTTGTAATTTTATTCAATTCTGTAAATAATTTTTTATCTAATTTTATGGATATGGTTTGGAAGAAGTAGAGCAGTTTTGGCAGAATATTCATTTTAATCGTTGCAATACGACCTAGTATAATTGTAATTTTCCCCATCTCTCCAAATCCGTTTTTATTTCTTGAATTAATTTCCCATAATTATCTTGCTTAATTGAAGAGCATTTCGCTGTTAGCCAGATACCCAAATATTTAATTTTCTTTGTACATTTTAATCCCAATTTTTCCTCTAATTCTCTTTCCTGTTTTGTGGTCATATTTTTCACTATCATTTTGGTTTTGGATGTATTAATTTTGAGGCCTGCTATTTCTCCATATTTCTCTATTTCTCCTAACAAAATTTTTCCTGTCTCTTTTGGTTCTTCAATAAAAAATACTAGGTCGTCTGTGAACGCTTGTATTTTGTACTCTTCCTTCCTAATTCTAGTTCCTTTAATTTCTTTATTTGATCTAATCTTCATTAATAAAAATTCTAAAGTAAAAATGAATAGCAGAGGTGATAAAGGGCATCCCTGACGGACTCCTTTATTTCAAATGATCTTGTGATGTCACCGTTTATTATTATGTTCGCTTTTTGAATCGAATATACAGACTGTATCATTTTTTCAAATTTCTCTCCGAATTTCATTTCTTTGATCTGTCTAATCATATATTCCCAATTTAGATTGTCGAAAGCTTTTTGCGCATCTAGAAAAACAAGTGCAATTTGTTTTTCTGGATGCGCTTCGTAGTATTCTAGTATATTTATTACTATTCTTGTATTATCTCTGATTTGTCTCATTGGGAGAAAACCATTTTGATCGGGATGTATTATTTCATTTAAGATTTTCTTCATTCTTCCAGCAATGGTATTCATGAAAATTTTATAGTCCACGTTTAAAAGTGGAATATGGCTTTCATCTGTACCTGCTTTCTTAATTACTGTGATATATGCATTTCTCCATGACATAGGGATTTTGGCTTCTAGCAACACTCCATTGTAGAGTTCTATGAGTATTGGTTCTATTAGATCCTGTGTGTTTTTATAGAATTCACTTGGTATTCCATCTGGACCCGGGGTTTTGTTGTTCTTTTGTTTTTGGATTGCTTCTCTTAATTCATTTACCGTTATCTCTTTGTTTAACATCTCTCTTTTTTCTTCTTCTAATACTGTTATAGTTTCTTCTTTTAAGTAATTTTTTATTTTATCTACATCAACTTCCTCATGTCTATATAAATTTTCAAAGTAATTAATTGCAATCTTCTGAATTTCCTCTTCCTTATTTTGCAAAATCCCTCCTTCATCTTGTAAATGGTGAATTATCCTATTTTCTTTTTCTTTTTTTTAGTTTATATGCCAGCCACCTTCCTGGCTTATTAGCATTTTCAAACAGATGTTGGTTGATGTATTTAATATTATTTACATATTCTGCTTGTTCTATGAGGTTTAATTTATATTTACTCAATGCTAACAGTTCGACAAATTGCTCATCCCCTGGGTTAATTTAAAGCTTCTTTTCCAGTTGACCTATTTCTTTCACTAAACTATCCTGTTGTTTCCATTTTTCTTTTTTCTTTTTTGACATGTAAGCTATTGTTAGTCCCCTTGTGAAAGCTTTTAGGGTATCCCACAGATTCTGTAAAGAGGTATGTTGTTTTTTATTTATATCTAGAAATATAGTCAATTCTTTTTTAATTCTCTGAAGATACTCCTCTTCCTGTAGTATCTGCGGGGTCATGGTCCAGCTTCTAGATTTCCTGTGTTGACCTTTTCATATTATTTTCAGGGGACTATGATCTGCCCATATGTTTGGATTAATCTCTACTTTATCTATCATTTTACTTAGTTCTTTGTTGGCCCATATCATATCTATTCTGGAAAAAGATTTATGGGATTCGAATAAAAGATATATTTTTTATCATTAGGATTTAATGCCCTCCATACATCCATCAAGTTCAGTTCTTCAGCCATGTCAAAAAAAGTTTTCGGTAATACATTTCTTTTCTTCTGCTTTTTTCCCCCACTCATATAATCTTTTTTGACATTTGCTATTCCATTATAATCTCCTATTATACATATATTCTTACAGTCTATTTCAACAATTTTTTCATGGATTTTTTTTATAAAACTCGTTTTGTTTTTTGTTTGGAGCGCAAATATTCACCAATAATGTTTTCATTCCCCCTATTATTAATTCCAATATTAATACCCTTCCTTTTGCATCTGCATAAATTAGTTTTGCTTTTATTCCATTTTTAATATATGTCACCACTCCTCTTTTTCTTTCCTGCCAATGCCACAAATAATTCCCCTAATTTCTTATGTTCCAAATACTTTTGGTCTTGTTTTTTTATATGGACCTCTTGGAGACATATAATATCCACATTTTGTTTAATCAATTTTGTAAATGTTTTTTTTCCTTTTTATCAAATCATTCAGTCCATTTACATTTATAGACAATAATTATATCTCTTTCTCCATTATTTCTACTTATCTACGGTTCTTAAACTTTCCTTGTTCTGGTAACTCTTTGTGTCCTGATTCTACCTCTCTGTTCTTGTTGTTTCTCTGCTGTTTCTTTACTCCTTTCTTCTTCTTCTATTCCCACTTCTTGACTTTGTTCTTCTAGCTCTCTATTTCCAACCTCTCTCTACTGCTTGTTTCCTCCTCCATCCCCACTAGTTGTTCGTGCATTTCCTTAGCCTTCTCTAAGTTCTCTATTTTAATTTTTTTTCCTTGCCACGTTATTAACATTCCTTCCAGAATAATCCACTTAAATAATATATTTTTTCTATTCAGTGTGGCTGCTAAGAATCTATAGTCTTTTCTCTGTTCTCTAATTCACCTAGGGATCTGTTTCAATGTTATAATGTCTTTTCTTTTATAAGTCATGGATTCTTCTCTTGTTAATTTATAAATAATATCTCTAATTTGTTTTCTCACAAATCGTATGTGCACTTCTCTGGGCGGGTGATGTTTTTTCGCATAGTTTGTGTGGACCCTATAGATTTCGTCCATTTCATGTATAATTTCTGCCTTCTGCCCTCTGCAGAAAGTCTGCGATTAAACCCCCCATTACATCCCCAAGATCTTCATCTTTCATCTCTAATACATTTTGAAATCTGAGGTAGGAGGCTTGATCCAGTTCGAGGTGGATTAACAAATTTTCCAAATCCTTATTTGCCTCTTTCATTTTTAAATCTATCTGATCTACTTTCTTATCTGTTAGTTCGGCTTTCAATTCCACCGCTTGTATTTTCTGTTCATTTTTTTGTATTGCCTCCTGGATCGAGCCTACTTTATTATCTAAATTTTGTATGTCTGTTCTCAGTTCCCCATGACCTTTTGTCATTGTCTCTTGGAGTTTTAACATCGTTTCTTGTATTATTTGAAGAGTCGATTGCACCGTTTGCACAGTCAAATTCACATTTGTTTTCTCCATGGGTAGAGTCTCTTCTATTGTTTTCTGAGATCCCGGTGAAGCTGCTGCCCCCGTCTGGATAGGTATCATCTTTTTTCCTGTTCTTAACGTTGTGGTGTTAGTACTCGTCATTTCTTTTAACACTCTCTCTCTTGTTGTTCTAGTATTTTATATATTCTTTTCCAAATTACCATTTACCTCTTTCCCCCCACTAATAATTTCTTTTTAGTTTTCGATCTTATTTCCCCACACCTATCAATATGCTTTGTTAAATTAATCTAAAGATATTCCCTATACATTGTATAACTAAAAGAAAGTCTTAATTATATTACTCCTGTTAAATTATTTCACTTAATCACTCAAATCAGTTCTAACAAATAAATTTCCTTCTTAAACTTAATGTTCTAAATACTTATATCCTAATACATTAATTTACTACAATTCATATATACCGATAAAAATAGAGATAGAGTTATAAATAAGTTAATAGGTAATGTTGAAGAAAGATTCTATATCTGTCCACTTGTCTCCGTTTGTAACAAGACAGTCCGTTTACTACTTATATTTTGGCTGCTCTGTTGTTGGAGTCTTTTGCCCTCTTACAACTCCAATAGTCTTTTTTATACTATCGCCTCCGGAGTCCCCACCGCCTCTGTCCATATGTCAGCTTAGTCTCTCAAGTTCGGTGTTCTTTCTCCTCTCCCGTTTCAAGTAAGTTAATCTGGTGTTTTTATTTTCACTCTGAGTTGTCCAAACACTGTCCTTCTTTTTAAACTGATCTCCTCGATCAAATTCTTTCTTTCGCAGTTTGCTCCTGAAATCGTAAATTATTTTCTCCGGTCGACCAGTTTCTTTTGAGTTTAAATTGTCTTTCTTACAATATTTTCTCTTACTGCAGCTTAGATTTTATTTTCTTTTTAATCCTTTTTCATTTCCCTTTAATTTCTCTCATTTTAGCGCTGTCACTTTCACTCTCGCTTTTGAGTTTGTTTGCCTTTGCTTTCTCGGCAAAATTCTTTTCAGTAATCACGGCTCTTCTCTTTCAATCGCTGCTTAGACTCTTGCCCGAGCTTCAATCTCTTTGCCCCAAATTGTTGGAATTTGCTCAATTTATTAATTCCCAATCGCTGCCCATATGGAAGTTCGTATTAATGGGAATGAGCACAGTATGCTACTCACTTTTTTGCTTCTCAAAGCTGAAGTGGTTGTCGCGGCCTCTGATCCGTCATGTCAAAATGACATGACAGATTACATTCGCGCTGGGTTAAGGAGGGATTCCCTCGTTCCAGCAGGTAGTTGCTTTCCACCTCGCTGTCCCCCGGGCTTCCCCTCTGTTTCACGCGGTCCTCCAAACTCAGCACGCCTTTGAAGGGTCCCCAGCACAAAAAATCAGGGATTAAAGGACAGAGCTCATCCTTTTCCCCCTGCGCCGCCGCGACATCGCCACCGCCAAGTACTTTTTCTTATATGCCTACCATAACCTTTCTTCTCTTTCATCTCTGCACACTTTTTAATTGGTATTTGAGATGGGTAACCACAGTTGTGCACAATATTCCAAATACACTTGCATCATATTTGTATAAAGGTTTTGGAATATTTGTATAAATGTTTTGGAATACCAACCCTTTGGTTTTGCTCCAGTTCCTAACAATGTGTCTTAGAATAAGAGTCTGGAAGTTTCCAACTTCACCTCCATTGAAGGTATTTTCTGACACATAGACAGATGTGACTGCTGTACAATTCTGGCCATTGAAAAGGAATAACATGAAGACAAAGATTATGTATATTTAATTGTATTATTATTGTTAGCACTGTGTAAAAAATATATTGACCCAGTCAATACACTGTCCACAAAATATGTTGATTGTTAAAGGAAAATTGCAAATAAAACATATACCAAAAAAAAAAAAGAAGAAGAAAAGGAATAACATGAGAAAAACACTTATGCTCACCTCCTGGGCCTGTAGTACTAAAGTGTGCAATTTGGAAACCCAGCCCCTTTTCTCTTTTGTCCAACCTCACAAGAGATAAATAGCATCAGAAGGAATGTAAAAACTCATTTTGAATGTGCATTTAGTCATGTGTAAAACATTCAGCGGCAAAGGAATGAAAAATTTAGAGCTGTTCCAAACACAAGCAGCATCTGAGAAGAACCTCCAATAGCAAACTATACAGGGCAATAAAAAAAACCTCTGAGCAGATCCCAAGATGATGCTGGTCTGTTCAAACTTGATAAAACACACGAGGACTCAAATTGTTTAGAAACCATAATCATTGCTGCAAAACACAAGACATGTATTGAGGCTGTACATTAGGCTGAAGCATGCATTGTTAAATTAAAAGTGTTTCTCTTAGCAAAAAGGAAGGGCATTCATAAACTGATTTTATGCTTGAGCCAGGGCATACAGATGTAGATTCTGTATTTGAAGTGAGTGAATGTAGATTGCAACCAGATACTTCTCGTTCTCAGAGGAAGCAAAGAGGAAGGTTGCCTCCATATTCGCTAAAAATCCTTTTGTAGACTTAAAATGGCCTTTTGGACTGCTTTTGACAGATACATTTGGATCAGGGCTGTCAAACTCGCGGCCCGCAGGCTGGATGCATCATCGCTGGCCACACCCATGCCCGGTTTAGCGAAGGGGGGAAAAGGTCACGATACGTCACGTGATGCCGCTGTGACGACGCGAGTTTGACACCCTTGATTTGGATGGTCCAAAAACTTTTCCCCTTTAGTCATTATTCATCTCGGTACATACAATGTCAGACAAAAATGCTGGTTCCACCCAGGGGTGGGTTCTGGATCCTTTTGCTGCCGGTTCGTTCAGGGTCGCACCGCACGCGCACATGCAGCAATCAAAAATTAGCTTCTGTGCATGCGCAGAAGCAAAAATTAGCTTCTGCGCATGCGCAGAAGCAAAATCCAAGATGGCGGCGCCCATGGAGACACCGACAGAAGTGGCTCCGTGACATCATCGTGGAGTTACTAACATGCCCACACCCATTCCCTCCCCCCACACATGCGCACAACCCCCCGTGCTTCCCCCTGCGCATGCGCACAACCCGCCCCCGCGCATGCGCAAAGGCCTCACTGAAACCTGGGATGGTAAAAAACGGCAAACGGGCAAACTGGAAGTTCGGAAAAACGGAAAAGCCTCTGGAGTGCAAAAAAGAAAGCCCAACGGCAAACTGGAAGTGCATTTTTCTGAACTTGCGGTTTGCCCGTTGGGCCGTTTTTCGCACTCCTGGGCTTCAGGAAGCTTCCCTGAAGCCTCCGGAGGGCAAAATGGCCTTCCCCAAGGCCAAAAATCAGCTGGCCAGCGCGCGCATGCGTGCTGGAGCTGACATAGGGCAACGCCTCACGTGCCCTCTGATATGGCTCTGCGTGCCACCTGTGGCACGCGTGCCATAGGTTCACCATCACTGCTCTATACAAACGTGCCTCTCTTTCATCTCTCAGCTATTAAATGTTGGAAAGCAAACTATTTATTAGATTTGCGCTAGTAACCTTTATTACATTTCTAATAAACTCTGAATTCTCCCCCACCCCCTTATGGTAAAGCAAGCATTACTTTTGCAAAATGCATGCTGGTATTTCTTTATCAAGGATTGTTCTGCTATATGCTTGGTAATTTTTCTTTAATAATATTTTCTACTAACTTATCCAAGGTAGACATAAAGTTAAGAGATTTGAAATAAACTGGGTCATATTTTAATTCCTTTTTATACAAGAAGGACATTTCAATGGCTACTTTTCAATATGTTGATTGCAACGTCTTTAACAATAACTCTATTGAATTCTTTTTTTCACAATCCTTTTATTTTTATTTTTATTTTGTGCTACTTTTTTTCTGATAGGAAAATTTTTCCATTTTCTGGAAGAAGTGTTATGTGCTTCATATTTTGCTTTAAAAAGCAGCATAGTTTTTATTTCTAACAATTTCTCCTTTGATGCTCTTCATTTTTAATGTAAAAATACATGACCTTTTAATGATAGCAATGCTTCTCTAATATTGTTCAACCATCTGCTAAAAATATAAAATCAATAATTGGGAATGTTTTGATGAATGAATTCAAAGTTTATGAGCAAGAGAAATATAATTGCAATAAGCAGATGTTTTTTTCCAGCAACATAAGTCTCAACGTAAGTTACAGATAAATGTAAATCTTAGGATGTATGTTTTCAATGCTTTGTTCTGCTTGAAATACAATAGTATGAATATATTTGTTTGAAGGTCTCCTTGGTGAATGAAGAAACATAGGAAAGTACACTTAACCAAAGGATCATTTTTTAAGTCCAACTCATATTGGTGACATAAAAGTGCAGGTAGTTCTTGATTTATGACCACAATTGAGTCCAAAATTGCTGATGCTAAATGAGACAGTTTTAAAGTGTGTTTTGCCCCATTTTACAACCTTTCTTGTCACAGTTGTTAAGTGAATCACTGCAGTTGTTAACTTAGTAACACAGTTGTTAAGGGACTCTGCCTTATCCATTGGCTTTGCTTGTCGCAAAAGGTGGGACACAGCAACCATCATAAATATGAACCAGTTGCCAAGCATCTGAAGTTTCATCATGTAACCATGGGGATCCTGTAACTGTCATCAATGTGAAAAACTGTCATGTCACATTTTTCAATGCTGTTGTAATTTCAAACGGTCAGTAAATAGAAGTTTGTAAATCAAGGACTACCTGTAAGCATTCTTTCTGCCCTTGGATTTCAGTGCATTCTTTCTGGTAGAATATGGAGATTAATAAAACATGAATAACTTTCATTAGAGATCAATCATATTTCTGTGTCTCCTGGTGTTGTCCAAAGAATCCAATGAACCATAGATAATTTGCTTATTTGAGGTAAAGAGAGTACAGGGAGTCCTTGATTTACGACCACAATTGAGCCCAAAAGTTTTGTTGCTAAGTGAAACATTTGTTAAGTGAATTTTGCCCCATTTTACTACCTTTTGTGCCAGAGTTGTTAAGTGAATCATTGCAGTTGTTCAGTTAGTAACACAGTTGTTAAATGAATCCGGCTTCCCCATTGACTTTGCTTGTCAAAGGGGATCACATCACCCCAGGACACTGCAACCATCATAAATATGAGTCAGTTACCAAGCTTTTGAATTTTGATCATGTGACTATGGGAATGCTGCAAAGGTTGTAAGTGTGAAAAACAGTCATAAGTCATTTTTTTTCAGTGTCGTTGTAAGTTTGAACGGTCACTAAATGAACTGCTGTAAGTCGAGGAGTACCTGTATAAATAAGCTGCCTAGATTTCTCACAAGTCAAGTGGAAAAACAAGTTGCTGAAATAAGCTACCTTTTTGTTTTTTAACAGTGTGCATGCACACATTTTGTACATTTTATCATCATAGAAATAATAGGATGCTGAGGAGATTTATCAGCTGAACTAGATACCACAATACTCCCCTGTTATGGTTGGAAAGGACTCACACAGCTACCTCTCCGGAAAGAGATTTACGTACCTAATGACACAGACTCTGAAAATTCCTTCTTTCCTTTTATTCGAGGAGAGTAAGTATTCTTTTCTGGCAGGCCCAAATGCAATTTGTTATTCTAAAGCCACGTTTAAGCTGTCAGAGCTTCATGAAAATGCTTCACTGGACCAAGAAAAACTAAGAGGCATCAGAATCGGGACAATTGCCTTGCCAGTAGAATTAGCTGAGCTGATTGCACCTTTGAATAAGTATGCCATGCTGCAACTGTTCTGCAGCTTAAAAGAAACGAATTACAGCAAGATGATGGGCAGGTGCTTTGCTTGATGCCATGTTCGGTGAAGCACAGTGAATCAGAATCAGTAGCACATTATGGGGGAAAACTTTGCCTAAAATTGCATATGGAAGTTAATTCTCTGGAAGTCTATCTTAATTTAATTTGCCTCTAATGCTTCAGTGATATTCTGTTCTCTGGAATTATACTTTTATTTTCTTTGCGTTATCTACATTAGTTCTTAAGAAAGAAATAAAAGGTGGGTGTGGGAAGGAATAACTGACTAATACAATAACAGAGTTGGAAGGGACCTTGGAAGTCTTCTAGTCCAACCCCCTGCTCTAGCAGGAGACCTTATACCATTCTGGACAAATGGCTGTCCAATCACTTCTTAAAAATCTCCCATGTTGGAGCACCCAGAACTTCTGGAGGCAAGCCATTCCACTGATTGATTATTCTCACTGTCAGGAAATTTCTCTTTAGTTCTAGGTTGGATCTCTGTTTCATAAGCTTCCATCTGATACATCTTGTCCTGCCCTCAGGTCAGAGGTGGGTTCTTACCAGTTCTATCTGGTTCTTTAGAACCGTTAGTAACTCGCCGATGACGTCACGGAGCCGGTTCTGTCGGTGTCTCCGTGGGCGCCGCCATCTTGGATTTTGCTTCTGCGCATGCGCAGAAGCTATTTTTTTATTGCTGCGGGCATGGGTGCGCGCGCGGGCGTGGGTGCAAAGTGTGCAAGCGCGCACGGCACGACCCTGAGCGAACCGGCAGCAAAAGGATCCAGAACCCACCCTTGCCTCAGGTGCTTTGGAGAATAGGTTGTCCCTCTCCTCTCTGTGACAGCCTCTCAAATATTGGAAGATGCTATCATGTCACCCCTAGTCCTTCTCTCTGTTAGACTAGACATATCCATTTCCTGCAACCGTTCATTATATGTTTTAGCCTCCAGCCCTCTAAGCATCTTTGTCGCTCTTCTCTGTACTCTTTCCAGAATCTTAACATCTCTTTTATATCTCAGTAACCAAAACTGGATACAGTATTCCAAGTGTGGTCTTATCAAAGCAGTACAAAGTGGCACCAACATTTGATATGATTTTGATAGTATCCCTCTGTTGATGCAAGCTAGGACCTCATTGGCTTTTTTTTTTTTTTTGCAGCTGCTGCACACTGCTGGTTCATATTTAAGTGGTTGTCCACTAGGACTCCTAGATCCCTCTCACAGTTATTGCCGTTGAGCCTGCTACCATCTATTCTACACCTGTGCATTTGGGTTTTGTTGCCTGAGTGTAAAACCTTACTTTTCTCACCACTGAATTGCATTTTGTTGGAGCATTTGTAGAATAAAAATCAGTGTAATCTTGCTTGCTACGTTTCTCATATGAGATCATATTCGCACAAAGTATCATAAGATTAGGAATTATTTCCTATTTCATTTCTCAGCGAAATGCAGTATATTTTGCTTGGGATGCCAAATCTTCTTCTTGCTTTCTCTCTTCATTCTGTGGAATGAATCACTTAACATTTAAGCACACTGTTTTGTGCAACTGGATCCGTTTTCCTTATGTTTTTGCACCTAATGTTGGAAGTGAGATTTAGTCTGTACAAGGCATGAATTTGTGACCGTTCAACAAATAGATATGTATAAGCTATTCAAGCAATTCAGGGTATTATTACTTCTGTCTAGAATGTCTGTACCAAACATTCCGGGTGCACTATAACACTCCATAAGTTTGTTTGTTTGTTTGTTTGTTTGTTTGTTTGTTTGTTTGTTTGTTTGTTTGTAAAACTTATGGGCCGCCCATCTTACCTCAAGATAACTCTGGGCAGCTTACAATCATTTTTTTGAGATTAGTGTTTTTAAATTATGTTATCTTCTGACTATGTTTGGCCTAATTGAATAGTGGAGTTTGCTTACATTCATGTTCCTTTGTTATAAAAATATCTAAGGAACCATTGCAGGTTCCTATAATAAGGATTACAGCATCATATTGCACCATGATTTATCCACAAACTTGCCCTCATCAATCACATAAGGACAGCAACAAACCAGCATTGACTTGTTTAATTTCTAAAACCTCCACCCGTTATCATCTTTGCAAACTGGAGGCTGTTTTTCCTTCCTACTTTAGCAGCAGATGAAACACATGTTCCATTGGGTCCATCCTGTGTTTGGGAATGGTGACGTCCCTTTTATTGAAGAGATTGGCCACTATTAGAGAGCCTCCTCACTCTCTTTTACCCATGTTTTCCCGAAAATAAGACCCTGTCATTATATATATATATATATGAAATAAGCGCTTGGCCTTATTGCCATGCACTCAAAAGACCGATTGGGCTTATTATCATGTGATTTCTTATTGTGGGGGAA
>QLTV01001699.1:14413-30883 GCA_003457575.1 Thermophis baileyi
ACTTCCTCAGGAGAGATGGTCGATGCTGGAAAGTTGCTGATGTTGCTGCGAACCTTAGTGATGTCATCTATTTCATTGTTGTACTCAAGTCCAAATAAGATGGCATTTGGACACTTCTGTTCATGTTCAAGTGCATCTTTAATGAGGATTGAGATGTCAGTACCCTGTTTCCCCCAAAATAAGACATCCCCTGATAATAAGCCCAATCAGGCTTTTGAGTGCATGGCAATAAGGCCAAGGGCTTATTTCAGGGTTCAAAAAAATATAACACAGGGTCTTATTTTTGGGGAAACACGGTATATGTAACTAGACAAGCAGTGCCCCATTGGGTCATCATTTCAGAGATATTTTCTTGCCTAAACAAAAAATCAGAAGGATCATAAATAGGCAAAAAAGCAGTGGGGTGGGTGGAAGTAACTTCCGACTTCCCATTGAATTTCCTTGCAGAAAACCTGCAGCAAGCATCAGATATCTCCTCCCTACCTCCTTCTCTCCCTCCATTCCTCCCTTGTTTCCTTCCTGGAAAGCAAATAAATAAATCCTACTTGCAGCTTTTCAGTACCCCAACTTTCAGTATATATATTGGGTTTTTTTTCAAACTTCTCACCATGGGTTTATTTAAGAATCAGCATAGTGTAGTAGTTAAGATATCAGACTTGACCACGAAAAACCAGGTGCAAGTCCATCCTTGGGCAGGAAGCTCTAAGGAATAACAGCCTCTCAGCCATTAACATTTTGTCAGCCTTGGCCATCACACAGAACTATTGGGGAAAAGGAGAAAAGAAGGCTATTAATGTTGCCATAAACCTTTGGAGAAGGAAAGATACAAAGCCAACAGAATAGCAGATATTTGTTAAGAAGCCAGACGTTTTATGGAATGGAATGGAATGGAATGGAATGGAATGGAATAGAATAGAATAGAATAGAATAGAATAGAATAGAATAGAATAGAATAGAATAGAATAGAGTAGAGTAGAGTAGAGTAGAGTAGAGTAGAGTAGAGTAGAGTAGAGTAGAGTAGAGTAGAGTAGAGCAGAGCAGAGCAGAGCAGAGCAGAGCAGAACAGAACAGAACAGAACAGAACAGAACAGAACAGAACAGAACAGAACAGAATAGAATAGAATAGAATAGAATAGAATAGAATAGAATAGAATAGAATAGAATAGAATGTAGGGTCCTTGGAGGTCTTCAAATCCAACCCCATGTTCAAGCAAGAGACCCAATACCGTTTCAGACAAATGGCTGTCCAATCACTTCTTAAAAACCTCCAGTGTTGGAGCATTCACAACTTCTGAAGGCAACCCATTCCATTGATCAATTGTTCTCACTGTCAGGTAATTTCTCCTTAGTTCTAGGTTGATAGAACCTATTTGATAGGTTTCCATCCATTATTTCTTGTCCTGCTTTGGAGAATAGATTTACCCCTTCTTCTTGGTGGCAGCCCCTCAAATATTGGAACACTGCTATTAGATAATCCCTAGTCCTTCTTTTCATTAGGCTAAATAAACCCAGTTCCTGCAATCATTGTTCATGTGTTTTAATCTCCAGTCCCGCAATCATCTGATTACATCTGATTTAAATAAAATCTGAGCCATTAAAGTTTGGAGGCTAACATTCTAACATTGAAATTCCACCACTCCTCAGCTGTAATTGAACTTACTCAGAAACAGAAATCTAAACATAAACACAGGTCAAAAAGTACAGCCTGAACTCAGTGACAAAAAAGAGCAATTTGGATTCATTTTACTTGGAACCAAAAAAAAAAAAATGGCCACATGAATGCAACTTTCAATTGTGTAGAAACTAGTCTAGATTGTGGTGATGCTTTTAAAGCTGACTATAAAGTTTTCCAGGAGAGTAAAAACATTACTTTTGTAATTTTAGCAACCATATATCCCTCCAGAAAGGGGGGGGGGAAGCAACATCTATTTCCATAGATGGCAATTTAAAAATGTTTGTTTTCTTTGTTTAGACATGTCAATTTTGCTGAAAGACTTAAGATTCACTTGGTGGATGGAACATCATAATAGTATATTTAACAGAATAGCAGAATAACAAAGTTGGAAGGGACCTTGGAGGTCTTCTAGTCCAACCCGCTGCTGAAGCAGAAAACCCTAGGCCATTTCAGACAAATGGTTGTCCAATCTCTTTTTAGAAACCATGTTGGAGCACCCACAACTTTTGGAGGCAAGTTGTTCCACTGATTACCACTGGTAATTGTTCTAACAGTCAGGAAATTTTTCCTTAGTTCTAAGTTGGTTCTCTCCTTAAGGAATTTCTATCCATTGTGTCTTGTCCTGCCTTCAGGTGCTTTGGAAAATAAGTTGACCCCGTCTTCTCTGGGACAGTCCCTCAAATATTGGAACATTGCTATTATCACCCCTAGTCCTTCTTTTCATTAAACTAGACATACCCAATTCCTGCAATCATTCTCGTATGATTTAGCCTCCATCCCCTACTCATCATTGTTATTCTCTGCACTCTTTCTAGAGTTTTAACATCTTTTTTTATATCTTGGTGACCAAAACTGATGGTCTTACCCAGGCATTATAAAATGGTATTAATATTTCACATGATTTGTAGCTGAGAATCCATTTTTGAAATTGAGGGTCATCTACAATGTGTAGATGTAAATAGAAAATTATCTCAATGAACTAAAGAACTTACCAATACTTAGATTTCTCAATTTAAATATTGTTCTGGCCTCCAAACTAAATACCATACAATATTTAGACTAGTAAAGGACAATGAGAAAGATTGATCCCCAAAGAGTCCAAATTTATTTGTTAAATTACATGTCTCACAGAGTTACCTTATGACATGGGTGGCATCTAGAATGAATGAATGAATGAATGAATGAATGAATGAATGAATGAATTAGGGGTTCTTGGTGCTTTCTGAGCCTGGTTGTTTTCTTGCAGACATTTCATTACCCAAACTAGGCAACATCATCAGTGTTAATAAGGATTGGGATTTGCTTGAATGTCTTGCAAACATTTCATTATTCAAACTAGGTAACATCATCAGTGCCAGTAAGGATAGGGATCTGCATGAATGAACGAACGAACAAACAAACGGACGAACGAACGAATGAATGAATAAAAGGTACAAACATATCTTTGCAAGAGCTGCATCTTTAGCAAAAGAAGCTAATTTTCTGATGGGGCCAGATTTCAGTACAGAACAACTAGAAAAACTGTCTGAAAAAGTCCAGTCTAAGAGGCAATTATGTTTATAGGGTTAGGGCTAAATCACCAGCAAGTCGTGTTTTCAAATGCATCAATGTTGAAAAGAGTAGCTGGTTCAATACTATTTTGCTTCTGAAGCTGCATAATTGGGGCTTTCTCTAATGGGAAAAGGTCTAATTGAAAATTTTCAGAAAGTATTCTTGTGTGTATTCAGAAGAAAAGAGAGAAAAACACTCCAATTAAATGGCATACCTAATTTTGATTGCATATGTAATTTAAAATCCATAGGAAAATTCATCCTGAAACTTAGATTCCCTAGTGATGGAACAAAATGTTCCAATCTTCAGTTATCCAAGTCTATAACAGCCTATTTTCCATACAAAACAGGCCTATCCAAGTACTTGAGGCTACCTCAGGACAGTGTGAAATACTTCCAGTTGGGTACAATTCACTTCCAGAAATGAAAATGGCCTGGATCAACCGATTCCAGGGAAAACCAAGAAGTTCTGAGGCTACATCATTCCAACCCAAAGTAGGAATAAGTAAATAATTACATATCTCATTTCAAGAAAGGAACCTTCTGTTTAAGAGAACCCAGCCCAGCTAAAAATGCATCAGGCATTTCGAAGCTTAAAATAAATAATAATAAATAAAACCTTTCAACCACCTCCTCAAGTTTAGAAAGAAATGCCTCCATCTTCCCTTAGAACCATTGCTGGTTATTCCATGTAGTGTAAGTACTTCTTCTTTTATTTATTTTTTAAAAGATGTTTCATTCATTCCTTTTATAAAATATCTAATTGGAGATACAGGTAGTCCTTGACTTACGTCCACAATTGAGCCCAGAATTTGTGTTGCTAAGTGAGAAATTTGTTAAATGAGTTTTGCCCCATTTTACGACTTTTCTTACCACATTTGTTACGTGAATCATTGCAATCGTTAAATTAGTATCACGGTTGTTAAATGAACCTGGTTTCCCCATTGACTTTGCTGGTCAGAACGTCACAAAAGAAGATCACATGACCCCGGAATCATAAATATGAACCAATTGTCAAGCATCTGAATGTAAATCACATGACCATGGAGGTGCAGCAATGGTCATAAGTGTGAAAAATGGTCAAGTCACTTTTTTCAGTGCCGTTGTAACTTCAAACGGTCATTAAACGAACTAGTGTAAATTGAGACTACCTGTATTACACTTTAGGCCTAATTCTAATTTGTCATATAATTTGGCTCTGAAGGACTGGAATTGACTATTCGCCTCATAACAAAGATACCCAAGCAATAGTCTGATTTTATGATCTGTTTTCCATAGTTGTTAAGTAAATCACTCTACTTGTTTGTTTGTTTGTTTGTTTGTTTGTTTATTATATTTTGTCAAGTACGTATTTGATAATATACATAAGTATAACATTATTTGAATACTTAAAATGGGTACAAATAAAAGGGAACATTTGGACAGGGACAGTAGGCACGCTGGTGCACTTATGCACGCCCCTTACAGACCTCTTAGGAATGGGGTGAGGTCAACAGTAGACAGTTGGTTAACATTTTGGGGATTTGGGGATGTAACCACAGAGTCAGGTAGTGAGTTCCAGGCATTAATCACTCTGTTGTTGAAGTCGTATTTTCTGCAATTGAGTTTGGAGCGGTTCACTTTGAGTTTGTATCTGTTGTGTGCTTGTGTATTGTTGTGGTTGAAGCTGAAGTAGTCGTTGACAGGTAGGACATTGTATCAGATAATTTTATGTGCTACACTTAGGTCGGACCGTAGGCAGCGTAGTTCTAAGTTTTCTAAGCCCAGAATTTCAAGTCTGGTGGCGTAAGGTATTCTCTTGCGATCAGAGGAGTGGAGGACTCTTTGCATGAAATATCTCTGGATACCCTCAATTGTATTAATGTCCGATATGCAGTTTGGGTTCCAGACAGATGAGCTGTATTCAAGAATTGGTCTAGCAAATAGTTTTAATTAAGTTAATTACATGGTTGCAAAACAAATCCAGTTTCCCTCATTTACTTTGATTGTTGGAAAACAGCAAGGAAGATTGCAACTGGTGATCACATAACCCTGGGTTGCTGCAACAATTATAAATATGTGCCAGTTGCCAAGATCCTGAATTTTGACCATGGTGATGCTGCAGTAGTCATAAGTGCAACGGCTGGTCCTAAGTCACTTTTTTTTTCAGCACTGCTGTAATTTCACACAGTTGCTAAATTAATGATTCACCTGTACTACTTAAATGTCCTCCTATGTTTTCACCCAAAAGCAACAATAGAGATGATGTTCAGGTGAGAACTGATCTTCTTTTAAATGTTATGATCATTGCTTTTAATCCATTTCCTTTGCCTCTACAACTGAAGCAGCCTTTTGCAAGAATCATCTGTTACACACATAATTTCCTTCCTTTCCCAAAATAGTTCTGTGCATATGCACACACACACACACACACACACACACGCATAAACACATGTCCAAAACACACTCACACATACATGCATATCATCGGCATGGCTCAGAATTGCATCTGTATCTCATAAAGACTCATTCTTGCTTCTTCAAGAGGCCTCCATAATTCCTCTAATTGAGGGTTAGGTTAAACTTGTCCATTTGGGAGTCTTGCAAAAGTCAGCATTTTATACTGACATTTGTACCAATTTGTACATTTGGACCCCTGTTACGCAAAAGCCACTGTTTCAAAGCTGCACAGTTAAATATTCATTATTTTTCTCTTCCTGCCCTTAAATATCAGTAAATAACCAAAGAAACAAAACATAGAAATAGAAGGCTCCAAACTGAAATTCAAAGCAGACAGCAGACTGGTGGATAAATAAAAATAAAGCATAATAAACCTGTCATTCTCAACTGGATATTTTTTTGGTCCAGAGCCAAAAACTTCTCTTTAAGTTTATGAAATATCTATATATCTAATGATAGAATAAGTGCCTTTAGAAAAATGCAAAGTGCAACAAAGAGATGCCAGGAAAACTAAGGAAGGAATTTCCATTATATGAACCTCTGGAGGTTTTTTTTTTTTTTTTAACTTCTTAAGTGAAACAACCAGAGCACAAAGAATATTTTTTTTAGAGGTGGAAACACCACCAGCTTGCTGGATGAGACCATGAGCCATGTCATCCAGCAATAAAAGATCTATGTGGGTTGTTTTTTTTTAAGCTGAAGTCCATATTTGGCTTTCATGCAGATTGCCAAGAGTTTCACTTCCCAAAATAGAGGGTACCAGGACAAGCACAACTAGTGGAAGGTATTAAAACATCTAATTACATTTAATCCATGCTGAATTGCATTAATAGAGCTACTGGTAACATGATTGCTTACATCTATTCATTAATGACCCAATGTCTGTAATAAAATTACAACTCTTAAAAAGACTTCCAGAACCAAGTCTCTGATTGTGCATTTTTTATTTAATTCAAGAAGTGTCCATTAATTCTCAGACATTTCCAGAAAGCTCATATAGAATGTATTTGAGACAACCTCCACCATTTATCCCCATTGATTGCAATCATTGATGATTGAGCATCAGAGCTGGGATCTACTTATGTTCTGTCAAGTATCAAGGCTTAGTTTGGGGAAAAGAACAGACAAGCAATAAGGAGTGGTTAAAAGGATGGGATTCGAGGCTTCACCTGATACTCATCAATAGATAAACTTTATTTCATATGAAAGTCCATTGAAATAGAATAGAGTAGAGTAGAGTAGAGTAGAGTAGAGTAGAGTAGAGTAGAGTAGAGTAGAGTAGAATAGAATAGAATAGAATAGAATAGAATAGAATAGAATAGAATAGAATAGAATAGAATTATCCAATCTCTTCTTAAAAACTGGCAGTGTTGGAGCATTCGCAACTTCTGGAGGCAAGTTGTTGCACTGATTAATTGTTCTAACTGTCAGGAAATTTCTTCTTAGTTCTAGATTGCTTCTCTCCATTGCTTCTTATCCTGCCCTCAGGTGCTTTGGAGAATAGCTTGACTCCCTCTTCTTTGTGGCAGCCCCTGAGATATCGGAACACTGCTATCATGTCATCCCTAGTCCTTCTTTTCATCAAACTAGACATATCCAGTTCCTGCAATCGTTCTTTATATGTTTTAGCCTCCAGTCCCCTAATCATCTTTGTTGCTTTTCTTTGTACTCTTTCTAGAGACTCTCTAGAGTCTCTTTATATCATGGTGACCAAAACTGGATGCAGTATTCCAAGTGTGGCCTTACCAAGGCATTATAAAGTGGTATTAACACTTCACGTGATCTTGATTCAGTTAATTTATAGTTTCAATTTATACTTTCCTAATTTTTTAAGCAACTTTCTGGTTTCCCTGCTCCATACATCTAATGTGTATAGGGAAGGGTATGCATAAACACAATTTTTTTTGGGGGGGGGGCAAAAGAAACATGCAAAACATGAAAATTGCAAATATTAGTGTATTGTATCAGAAAAACTGCACTTTAAACTGCATCTTTTAAGATGGATATGGAAAATGAAAGAAGAAACAGAATGAAATGTTAGCAAAAATGCTATATTTAGACATTACTGTTAAATGCAATATTCTAATACATATGATTTACAATATGTTATTTAGTATGATTTCTCACAAACTCAACGTACATGTTTACTCTGGTCAGTTTTACTATACTAGGTTTGATCCACTTGATCTAGATGAAAGATGTTTCTTCTGTAGAGGCATTTGACCCTTGATCTGGTAATCTACAAACTCTTTATAGATTTAAGTCTGTAGAGATTTTCAGTCATCCAGGTCATGGCTGGCCCAAAGTTGCTTTTTCAGGAGGCAACTGGACTTTCTTGTTTTTTCTTTGAAGACATTTTGTTTCTCATCCAAGAAGCTTCTTCAGTTCTGACAGGATAGTGGGGAATGGAAGGATTTATATTCCTTGCAGACAGCTGGTCATTTGCATCCTTTTAGAGGGTTGTTGAAGCACTTGGAGGTTTATCTGTGTCCTCAGGGTCACCTGAGTGGTGCTCCTGGTTCCTGTAGTCTGCAATTTTTTTCTCTGGAAATCCATTCCTACTCCTACACTATTTAAAGAGTTTTCATCCCAAATTGTATAGCTAAGTCTGTAGACTTTTATTTTTATTATCCCACTTTTATTTTTAGTGTATGTGTAACATATAGCACCCTGTGGTTTGCGCTCACTAAAGAAATATGAGGGAAAATTGCAAAATGTGTGACCATACTGCAGGGGTTTATCAGAGTTTTGCTTCCCTCTTCCTCACCCTGTGTCCATGCCAAACAGCTGAAGACCATTCTTTCTGAAGTCCTCTCTCTGCTTGCTGGAGTGGTGGGACCTTCATAGACAGCTGTGAAGATCATCCTTTTAAAAGCAAGAACAGGCATATGTCAAACCACCTTGCCCACCAAGCCTTGGAGCAAAAAAACCCACATCACACTTTGGCTGTTGTCAGTGACTGAATAAATCACAGATAAATGGGTTAATATGCCACACATACCCCCAATGGGACTGAATTAAATCTGCTACCTTTCTAGAGGGAGATGCTAAACAGAAGTGCCACTCTTCAGTTTGGATGGGCAAACTAAACATGCTAATAAGCATGAATCTACACACACGCACACACAAACATTTTATCCCCTTGTAGTAAGTCCACACTAAATCTCAAGGTGGCAGAGGTTAAAGACGTGAATGTGAATGATGGTGTTAAAAGGTTTTTGGGGCACTATTTATTAATAGCTCTCACCTTTTCACCTCAGAAACATCCATCACAGCTTGGTTGAAATACCATCTCCCTTCGTCAGTCAACGAGATTCTTCCTGTCCATGTGAAGAAGACTCATGGCCAAAGAAATCTTAAGGAATTACCTGTACAGATACAAAGCTACTTTGTAATTGCAATGCAAAAAAATAATTTTATGAACTAGGAGGAGGGAAAATTGTTTTAGATAAATTATCTCCTAACCTGGAGCAAGAGACTATATCAAGGGATAATTTTTTGGGTTTCTTGAAGGCCTTGGTAGACCCATTGATCATCAAAGACTACTTCGACCTCCTCCAAACAAAATATAAACTTTCCAAAGTCACTGACTGGTGAGGAGGGGTTCTTCTGTTTTAATTTAGATTGCCTCTCCGTAGATTGTTTGACTTTGGTCATGAAAAATGGAAATGGTAAATAGCCCTGTGCTATCAGGAGTATATCCATTAAATGTAGCTGCACCAAAACAAATTCAAATGCAACTGACTTTGATGTCCAGCATTGTTGTCATGCCTGGGCGTATCACAATGCACAAATTAAGTTTTTTTTTAAAAAAGATTGCATGAATTTTGTTTCTAAAATAAAATATGTACCAGGTTATTTCATGATGAGATTGTTTACCTAAAGAACAAGATTACGAGGAGATGGAGAGATATCACAAAAAGATGGATGCCTCAGTGAGACTGCTTAACAAAGGTAGCAATAGTTTGAAATGATATTATCTGAATGTAGGTGGCAAGATTTAGAGAAATAATCTATAAAAAATAGACATTTAATGAGGCTGATTATTGCTTCTAGTTTTGTGCAAATGATCCAAAAATACATCCAGAGAAGGGTTCCATAGACTAATTCTAGTTATTCTCCGTGAGCTTCCTCTATTGAGAAGGAAAGTCTGAAAGGAATATTAATACATTCAGCCAAATGCTCTTACAGAATTCTTTGTAAATAGATATAAAATTCTATAGGATTTCTGCTCCTAGAAAGGACCACAAAGATACTGCCCATATTTACATGGTTACAGTCCTTTTACAGATCTTCTAATTCAGTGGGACTTGTTTGTAATTTAAGCTGATGTGGTTTAGGGAATTCTGGATTTGAACTATATGTGAATCATAAAGTAACCAAGACTGAGTTTGCCCCAAGTGTGATGAAACAAATCATCCAAATTAATATATATATATATATACCTCCATCTTTAATTAACCTGAGCCAGTGTGTGAATCCAGTCATTGTGGAAAAGTTAGATATAAGGCAGAGTCCATATGTGTAATTCATCTAAATTTATATTCTCAAAAGTATATCTGAAATTAACTCAAGTTACAAAGGACTGTGTTACAGCAGAAAATGTTGTAACCAAGAAGAAAACTACAGTCCCACAAAATGGCCAAGGCAAGCTACTGTATTTAAGCAGGGAGCAAACTCCATGCTCATTCTCACTGATGATGTTACCTAGTTGGATAATGAAATGTCTGGAAGCCAACAACCAAGTTCAGAGAGCACCAAGGACTCCACAATCTCAAAGTTCCCCATCAACAGCAGGCCAAATAGGTTTCCAGATCCATCAGACATCAATTTTATACACTATGGCAAAAACAACGTATATCTATTAACAATATTATTATTACAGTATATTGACTGTTTTAGCTCATAGTATAAATTAGTATATGCACATTTTTAGCATGTTTTCCTTCAGTTCTTTTTTGTGACCCATTTCTCTTTTTATGAACATACGGAAACAGTCACTGTGATAGAAAGGGATGAAAACCCCCCAACATTTTGGCTTCCAAGATAATTGAATTGAATTGATTCGATTCGATTCAATTCTTTATTGGCCAAGTGTGATTGGACACATAAGGAATTTGTCTTCGGTGCATAAGCTCTCAGTGAATATAAAAGCTATAAGTGATAAATCATGATCATAGTGAACATAAAATACATTCATCATAAATCATAAGATACAACACTTAGTGATAGTCATAGGATACGAAATAAGCAATCAACATAAATCTTACTAGGAAACTAAATAAAACAATATAAATCATAAAGATACAAGCAACAAAGTTATAATCATAAGTGGAAAAGGAGATAGGTAATAGGAAAGATGAGAATAATAATAGTAATATAGCCTTACTAAATAGTTTGACAGAGTTGTGGGAATTAGTTGTTTAGCAGAGTGATGGCATTCAGGAAAAAACTGTCCTTGTGTCTCGTTGTTCTGATGTGCAGTGCCCTATAGCGTCGTTTTGAGGGTAAAAGTTGAAACAATTTATGTCCAGGATGTGAGGGGTCTGTAAATATTTTCACAGCCCTCTTTTTGACTCGTGCAGTATACAGGTCCTCAATGGAAGGCAGGTTGGTAGCAATTGTTTTTTTATGCAGTTCTAATTATCTGTTGAAATCTGTGTCTGTCTTATTTGGTTGTAGAGCCAAACCAGACAGTTATAGAGGTGCAGATGACAGACTCAATAATTCCTCTGTAGAAGTGTATAAATGTCTACAATGAAGAGCATCCTTTTTTTGTATAACATTCATAACTTTTTAAGTTTTGTTCATTCCACTCTGCTGTGCCACCTGTTGAATTTCTGACTTCCTATCTTCCACCTGCTACTTATTCCTGGGGTGCATTACTCACCAGTGGGCCACATGCCTTGTATGAAAAAGGTGCCAAAATCAATTCCTCATATCTTCAAGTTAAAATATTCCCTGTTCATATTTTGTCCTAAGAGCCATAGACAAACACTCTGACCCAGTTTGTGCAACTACCAAATGATAGGCTATCCACTTATACTCAAGCTGACAGAAAACTATACTGACATGCAATTTACTATTCCCCTCACCAATCTATTTCCTCTCCTGCCTGTGTATTAGTTACTTCCAGTCACTCGAATCCTCTCCAAGGTGATGGGTAATGAAGCACTAAGAGAAGTCACCCACTTTGTGATTGGCCTTGGAAAATGTCAGAATATGGGAGAAAATAACACCACTACAGCTAAGAATGATTTAAGCCTTTCTCACTCATGGAGAAGACAAGCTGAAGGCAACACCATGGGGAAAAATGCATTGACAAACTTGGATCTGCTATGGTTAGATGCACGTGTGGGTAATAGAATAACAGAATTGGAAAGGACCTTGGAAGTCTTCTAGTCCAGCCACCTGGACTAGAACACCTTATAACATTTCAAACAAATGGTTGTCTAGTCTCTTCTTAAAAACCTCCAGTGATGAAGCACCCACAACTTCTGGAGGCAAGTCATTCCACTGATTGATTGTTCTAATTGTCAAGAAATTTCTCCTTAGTTGTGACTTAAAACTTAAGCTTCTATTCCTGATTGGCAATAATTTGCCCTTCACTTTTGCAATAAAACTAATTGTTAATTTGGTGAATGGAGCCTATAAAGGACATTATTACTCCCAATCCTTCAAAAATATACAGTACGGTACCATGGACACTGGATGAAGCTTTAGCATGTTATGTTCAGAGATGCACATATAAGTACCGTATTTTTCAGAGTATAAGACACACTTTTTCCTCCCTTAAAAGAGGCTGAAAATTTGGGTGCGTCTCAGGGGTGGGTTCCGGATTTCCTACTGCCGGTTCGCTCAGGGACATGCCGCGTGGGCAGTACAAAAAAAGCTGTGCATGCGCAGAAGCAAAAAATAAGATGGTGGTGCCTACAGCGCCGCCTAGGGAACCGGCTCGGGGCCGTGGCAGGCTTGGGTCACTGCCGGTTCTAGCAACCCAAGCCGCCATGTTACTAACGGTTCTATAGAGCCAGTCCGAACCGATAGGAACCCACCCCTGGTGCGTCTTATACTCCGAATGTAGCTTTTTCAAAGCTTTTTTTCAGCCCTAAGGAGGTGCTAAGAGTGAAGCGATCTTCCATGCTTTACCTGCTTTTTTAATTGCTTCTCTCTATCAGCTGTGCTTTAGAAGCTGTTTTTTATCCCGCTCAAAACCAGCAAACTAATGTGCTGAAGCTGACCAGACTAAGGACGCTAGCCAGATGAATACCTGATAGGCAGATTTTTTTTCCCTATTTTCCTCCCCAAAAACTAAGGTGCGTCTTATACTCCGGTGCATCTTATACTCCAAAAAATACGGTGTGTATCTTCAAGATTTGATTTACTCATCTAACACCAGATTACCTATATTCTAGAGATGTAAGAGGGAGAAAACTGAAGCTGAAGGCCATTCTATTAAGGCCATTCTATTAAAGGTGAATATTTGTAGCGCAGGGACAAATCATAGTCAGGGTGGGGTGATTTATCAGGAACACATACCAGAAAAGAAGAAAAATAATTGAAACATATAGAATATATCAGCAATAGAAACCTGGACCAGACATGAATTAATTTATATTGCGATAACTTCACATTCTAAACAATCAGTTCTTTGCTGGTAGGATGTTAGGCAATGGCACATCACACATTTTTCTTGTATTTGCTAAACAGGTATTTCTTACCTTGGCCTGCAATGTAAATTTTCTCCTCTTTACAATTGAGTCTCATGTATCTATCCTTTATTTATACATTTACTTCCATTCCTATCACCCCCTCCTCAGTAGCGTGTTCTAAATCCTGTCGCTACTGGTTCGCGTGCACGCAATGCTTCTGCGCATGCGCAGAAGTGTCCCGGGTGGGTGGGCGGAGCCTCCCACCGCTGCTACTACCGGTTCGCAGAACCAGGCCGAACCGGGAGCAACCCACTGCTGCCCCTCCTACACCTTTCAATGACCTCTAAGTAGAGCTACATGTGCATATATTTTTAAATATCTGAATTCTTCTCATTCTCCTCTTTCCCTCACATTGTTAGAATTTACAGAATTGTATTGTTAGAAACTAAAAAAGTTGTGCGTAAGGGGCAGGAGTGGGTTCCTCCCGGTTTGGACCAGTTCTCCCAAACCGGTAGTGGCCCGCTGGTGATGTCACAATGATGTCACCAAACCGGATCGGTTGGTGTGGGTCCGTGGGGGCCGCCATCTTTTTTTGAATTTTTTTTATTTTTTTTTATTTTTTATTTTTTTTTTTTTTCTTTTTAGCTTTCACATTTTTCTGCGCATGCACTCATTTTTTTTTTTTTTTGGAATAAAATTTAAAAAATTTTTTTTTTTTTTTTTTTTTTTTTTTTATTTTTTTTTGTGTTTTATTTTTTTTTTATTTTTTTATTTTTTTTTCCTTCTCAGCATGCACAGAAGCCGACATCTGGCACTGTGCATGCAGTCGCCATCTTTTTTTCAGCTTTTTAAATATTTTTTCAGATTTTTTGTTACTGCGCATGCGCACGCACATGAAGCGCACACGCGCCCATGAGGTGCGCACACGTGGCGCGGGAGGGAGCAAAATTAGACTGGCCCCCACTTTGGCAGTCATTCAGAAGGCCCTAAAATGTGGTTTTGTCAGTGAGCCTGGGGAACCCAGAGTGTGATAGAACCCATCAAGTGGCTTATTTAATCGTATGCTGTCGCCAGGGGTGGGTAAGTGGGGGATTATTGTTTTTTATATTTTTTATTTCTATTTCTATTTCGTGTTTTTACTATTTGTAAACTGCCTAGAGTCGCTGTGAGTGAGTAGGCAGCTATATAAATGTCCTAAATTAAAATTAAAATATATAAATAAATAAAAGCCTCCATAACTAGCCAGATTACACACTAACCTTGGTGATGCCTGAGCTCAGGAAAACCCAGGTCCCAAAGCAAAGAACCACTTGAGCCTTTCAGCCAAATTTAACACTTCGGGTGAAACTGATAGGAAGGTGGAAGATACAGGTAGTTGTCAACTTAGAACCCAACATTTCTGCTGCTAAGCAAAACAGTTGTTAAGTGACTTTTTCCCAATTTTACAATCTTTCTTGTCACGGTTGTTAAGTGAATCACTGAATTGTTAAGTTATCAACACAGTTATTAAGTGAATCTGGCTTCCCCATTGACTCTGCTTGTAAGGAAGTGATCGCATGACCCCAGGAGACTGCAACCATCACAAATATGAACCAATTGCAAGCATCTGAGGGTTTTTTAATAGTTTTTATTAATTTTCCAACGTTAAAAAACACAAATACAAAATACAGATACAAAAAAAGTAAACTAAACTAAAATAAAATAAGTAAATAAATAAAAATGAAAAATAATAAGACAAACATCAAATTGAACAAATACAAAATACATACAAAATATAAACATTAAGAACACTATACAATATATTTTACAGTATTTTGTGTCAATATGTATATACTACTTTCCTACTTTACCATTTAACTTGGTACATGTTTTTTGCTATTAATAGTTTAACCTATAGTTTATTTGCATAAATATTTTGTCATTCAGATTTTAGTTTGTTCTGTTTCTTACTTTGGTTCCTAATTTCTAGCCAATTGTAAAACCTATTCCAAATTCTGTAATAATCTGATTCCTCTTTTTCTTTTAATTCCATCGTCATCCTATCCATTTCAGTGCATTCTAAAATCTTACTAATCATCATTTCTTCTGGGGGAACCTTTTTTTGCTTCCAGTGTTGTGCAAAGGTAATTCTGGCTGCAGTTAGTATGTGAAGGGTTAAGTACTGTTTATCTTTTTCCATTTTCTGATCCAATATTAAGCATCTGAGTTTTGATCACATGACCATGAGGATACTGTGACAGTCGTAACTGTGAAAAATAGTCATGAGTCACTTTTGTCAGTACTGTTGTAACTATTGTAACAGTCACTGAACAAATGGTTGTAAATCCCTGCATTCAGTAAATCAGTCAAAACCATTAGAAATCCCTTCAGGATATGGAAATCCTTTACACACATACAAGATTCCCCTAACCTGGACCCATCACCAAGGTCAACCCCAAGGCACACAAAGAGGATGAAACTGGCCAAAAGGTGGCAGCCCATTAAGGTAAACTATCTAATTGCCACCTCCATCCACCATATTAATTAAGCAGGAAACCAGTTTATTTTATTTATTTATTTTTATTTATTTGTCAAGCATGTATAAGATAACAGATATGTATAAACATGATTATGAATACAGGAAATAGATACGAATAAATGGGACAGTAGGACAGGGACGGTAGGCACGTTGGTGCGCTTATGCACGCCCCTTACAGACCTCTTAGGAATGGGGTGAGGTCAACAGTAGACAGTCTAAGGTTAAAGTTTTGGGGGTTTGGGGATGAAACTACAGAGTCAGGTAGTGCATTCCAGGCATTGCCCACTCTGTTGATGAAGTCATATTTTCTGCAATCGAGTTTGGAGCGGTTTACCTTGAGTTTGTATCGATTGTTTGCCCGTGTATTATGGTGGTTGAAGCTGAAGAAGTCGTTGACAGGTAAGTTGTTGTAGCAGACAATTTTGTGTACTATGCTTAGATCGGACCACAGGTGGTACCGTTCCAGATTGTCCAAGCCCAGAATTGCAAGTCTGGTGGCATAAGGGATTCTATTGTGAGTTTTGTCACTGTCTTTCTGAACTCTAATTCCTAGAATTGGACACAATATTCCAAGTAAGGCTTAACCAGAGCAGACTAGGTAGATAATTATTACTGGTGATTTCCCTATAATTCTTT
>QLTV01001699.1:30930-49552 GCA_003457575.1 Thermophis baileyi
GTAGTTCTAAGTTGTCTAAACCCAAACTTTCAAGTCTGGTGGCATAAGGTATTCTGTTGCGAGCAGAGGAGTGGAGGACTCTTCTCATGAAATATCTCTGGACTCGTTCAATTGTATCAATGTCCAATATGTAGTGCGGGTTCCAGACAGATGAGCTGTATTCAAGAATTGGTCTAGCAAAAGTTTTGTATGCCTTAGTTAGCAGTCCAATATTACCGGAGAAGAAGCTACGCAAGATTAGGTTAACAACTCTTAATGCTTTTTTGGCAATGCTGTTACAGTGAGCTCTAGCACTTAGATCATTTGAGATGAGTACTCCAAGGTCTTTGACAGAGTGAGGGTCATCTACTAGATTGTATCCACCCAGCTTGTATTTTGTGTTCTGATTTTTTTCCAATGTGTAAGACAGAGCATTTGTTGGTTAAGATTTGGAGTTGCCAATTTTTTGACAATTCTGATACATAGTCAAGGTCTCTTCGTAGGGCAGCAGCATTGTCGGTGGTGTTGAATAGTTTTACATCATCAGCAAAGAGAATGCAGTTGCTTATAATATGATCGCAAAGGTCATTTATGTAAAGTAGAAAGAGTGTGGGTCCTAAAATGCTGCCTTGGGGGACACCACTGTTAACAGGTGCAGGGTTTCATAGGGCGCTCCCTATTTTGACTACTTGTTGCCTATTTGACAGGAATGCAGCTATCCACTTATGTAGGGATCCAGAAATGCCATATGATTTTAGTTGTTGTTTTTAATTAAAAAAAGTTTTTTTGATATAATAAATAAGTGGAAATATCCCACAAGCTCAGCAGGGTGCTTAATCACCAAACGCCCCCTTTTGGCCTTCCAGCCGATTACAGTTTTCAATAATTCCTAGCAGGCAGGCTCTGTTTCTGGGGTGAACAAAGGAAAAGGTGTACAGGTAATAACACTAACTTTGTTGCAAACTTCAATTGATGCACTTCATGTTATGCCCTCAAATAAACTTTGCCTCTGTTCCAAGCGATTTGCCCTGTGTATTCTTTGCATGACCTGGCCTGGTTTCAAAACCCAGAACTTTCTTCTAACAATATTATATTCTGTTTTTCAAAAAAAAAATTCCATCAAATTATCCTTTCCGATGAATCTCAACTCAACACTTTCCAAATGCAATCAAGACTCACCAGTACAGAATAATTGAGATTATTATCATTATTAGATGTCTTATGGACTCTGGATTCCGCAATAATATTTTATATGCAAAGGAGGATATTTATGGCTCAGGATTGAAATAAGGGGTCCTTAGTTCTCTCTGGTGGGGACGAGGTGGCTCAGTGGCTAAGATGCTGAGCTTGTTGATCAGAAAGGTCAGCAGTTCGGTGGTTCGAATCCCTAGCGCCACGTAATGGAGTGAGCTCCCATTACTTGTCCAAGCTTCTGCCAACCTAGCAGTTCGAAAGCATGTAAAATATGCGCGCAGCCACGCGGCGTGGGAGGAAGCAAACTGGCAGTGAGGTAAGTTAGAACCCACCCCTGCTTTACCTTTTACCTTTACCTGGTTGTCTCTGAGCATGGTTGTTTCCTTGCAGACATTTCCTGACCCAAACCAAGTAACATTATCAATACAAGTGGAGAGTAATGAAACATCTGCAAGAAAACAACCAAGCAAGGAGCACCAAGGACGCCCCAATATTTTATTTGTTTTATTTCTTCCAACGTTGTCTGTCTTTCTACCACCCGATTGTGCCCCTGCCTCTCTGTCTGTTACATAAAGCAGATCTGTAATACCCAATGTTGGGGCAGTTCCAATTAACCCTTATTATGTCTCTTATTATCAGAGCAAAATGAGCAGGCCACGGGAGCATAGAACAGACTCCCTTGGAGTAATTCAATTTAGATTTATCTGTTTACTAGGAGCATGAAGCATCATGCAAACCGGAAGAGGCTCTTTAGCACATCATAATTAGAAGCCTCGGTTCCACGCATGCAATTACATGCTTGGTGATTCCCTTTCATAAAGGGGTCCTCTGTTTGGATATCTGCCAAATTAGTTGCACGTGTGAATGTTTTCTCAGGGCCATCACCCTCAGCAATTGGGGACTGAGGAAGGCATCACTGCATTAACCTCACAATTAACCCTAGTAACGTGCAGGTGCATGAATCTTTCTTCTCTACCAAGGGCAGTTTTGATGGACGGGTAGAGATCTGCTTTGTGGCTGAGGATGAATCTATGCACATCTGCTTTTTGTCTGCAGAACGACTGCTTTAACAGAGTTGTGTAAGTGAAACCAAAGCCTCAAATCTGGTCAAATGCTATTGGAATGACTGACATCAAGTCTGCAGCCAAACTATCCAATAAACCTGGATCGATAAAAAGTGTGAGCACAGTGGAGATCTTTCTGAACAAGGCAGGGAAAAGATGACCAATCCTTGACTTAAATGCAGCTTGAACTATTACAATACAGTCTAATATCTACAGAGCATCACACTATAATGAAGACTGCCATCTGAAGAGGAATAGTGTCTATTTCACTTTATTTTTCAGGATTGGAAAACAGTTGTAGAAAGTCAGCACTCATCCCCTTCTAGAAGAATGAAATATTTTGAGGAATATTAAAAGGCAAGATATTATATTTCCTTAAAGGAGAAATGGAGAAACATGTTTTTTAGAGGCAGAAAGCAACCCCCACTTTCCTTAATAGCCCACAGCAGATGCCAGCACTTAAGAGATAAAGAGCTTATTGAAAAAGGAAGACAAGTATCTAGATAGCTCTATTCATAAGCAAATACCCTCACCCAACAGCCAAAACAGGAGCCATTAAGCCACAATAGGAATTATTGAATCACCCTCAGAGTAGTCCAAACTTCAACCAAACTTAGCTCAGACAAACACCTAGGATTTGTAATTTGCCTACAGAGCCAGCTATGACCCCTACATAACCCCTACAAGGCCCCATTGGAGTCTGACAACAGCCAGTAGAATACATGTTCTTGCACAGGAACAGGAAGCTCTAGTGCAAAGCCCAAGAGCAGGTATAAAAACCCCTCACTCTCAACTCCATGTGGTCAGCTGCCCAAAACCCATGTGGTTCTGCTTTATCATCAAAGCATCTTTCCAATCAACCTCCATGTTCCCAGTGTCTTTCTCCCAGTTTGGAACTGAACCAGATGGATATTTCCTCCAAAACAGTCTTAGGTCTTCAAGATAAACAGGCATAAAAGTAGTAGGAAGGGAAAGAAGTGCAATGCTTAATTCACTAAAACTAAGAGTGGCATAATGTTATTAGTAGAAAAAATTGACGAATGTATCTTTTCTTTTATGTACACTGAGAGCATATGCACCAAGACAAATTCCTTGTGTGTCCAATCACACTTGGCCAATAAAATTCTATTCTATTCTATTCTAAAAGGAAAAACAGTCCTTTTTATTTAGGTCCAAACTAATAAAAACAGTGTCAGAAATAGCTTCCTCTTAACACAACAAATAGGATTTTGTGCTTCAACTGCAGTGCCATACTGGCTTACACTGGAACAGTGTTTTTCAAGATTTCTCACCCATAACTGTCTGGGGAATTCTGGGAGATGAAATCCACACATCTTAAAAGTGGCCAAGGTTGAACAATACTGCTCTAGAGTTCGTGTTATCGGGCACAATCTGTTTTCTATAAAACGAGATTGAGAAGAGAAATTGACCAAAACTTAACTAATTACCACTTCCTGAAATCTTCCATCAATGATGGATTTATATTTCAGTTGTTCAGCAATACAATTGTGGGAATAAAATATGATCCCATAATGCACAGACCACAGTGCTTTAGCCTATTCTTAATGATTTCTCAGGTTCAGCTGAAGTTTTTGAATTAATCTATTTTTGCTATTTTTGATGTCTCGAATATTTTTAGGGCTTTATTTTGCTCCCATAATGCTCACTGTTCTGCGTACTGTTTTCAAAGTCAGGAACAAGTGCCTCACAGTGATGTCATTGAATCATAACTACCTATCCTTAAATCACAGGTGTTAAACTCGCGGCGTCACATTGCCGTCATGTGACGTTTCACGACGTTTTTTCCATTGCGGAGCTGGGGTGGGCGTGGCCTATGCGTAACGTATGGGGCCCGCGGGCCGCCAGTTTGTCACCCCTGCCTTAAATGGTCAAAGCCTGGGGAAAAAAATAATAAAAGTATGTAGCCAATTTTCTAAATAGGCTAATGTTCTATTGATACTTTATTGCAACTTGCACTTCTTCCTTAGTCTCCTTGAGTTTTGGGTGTTTTTTGTTTGTTTGTTTGTTTGTTTGTTTGTTTGTTTTTTGAGGGGAGGAACAAATAAGCAAGAAAGCACAACTGCATTAAGTATGTTATGTAAATAAATAGTGAATGATAGGAAGTTCTTGAGTTTGTTTGTTTGTTTGTTTGTTTTGTCAAGCATGTATATGATTACAGACAAAGTATAAACATGATTGTGAATATATAAGAAGTACAGGCATGGTTACGAGTACATGATATTTTACGAATACATGGGGACGTTAGGACAGGGACGGTAGGCATGCTGGTACGCTTATGCACGCCCCTTACAGACCTCTTAGGAATGGGGTGAGGTCAACGGTAGACAGTCTAAGTTTAAAGTTTTGGGGGTTTGGGGAAGAAACTACAGAGTCGGGTAATGTATTCCAGGCATTGACCACTCTGTTGCTGAAGTCGAATTTTTTGCAATCAAGTTTGGAGCGGTTTACATTAAGTTTGTATATATTGTGAGCTCATGTATTGTTTCGGTTGAAGCTGAAGTAGTCATTGACAGGTAGGACATTGTAGCAGATAATTTTGTGTGCTACACTTAGGTCAGATCGAAGGCGGCGTAGTTCTAACCACAATTTATTTATAAATGTATTTATTTATTTAGAAATTGATTTAGAAATTGATTTAGAAATTTATAACCACAATTGAGCCCATAATTTATGTTGCTAAGTGAGAAGTTTGTTAAGGGAGTTTGTCCCATTTTATGACTTTTCTTGTCACATTCGTTAAGTGAATCGCTGCAGTTGTTAAATTAGTAACACGGTTGTTAAGTGAATCTGGCTTCCCCATTGTCAGAAATTTGCAAAAGGTGGTCACATGAGCCCAGGACACTGCAACTGTCATAAATACGTCATCAATTATCAAGCATCCAAATGCAAATCACATAAGCATGGGATGCTACAATGGTCCTCACTTTGAAAAATGGTTGTGAGTCACTTTTTTCAGTGCTGTTGTAACTTTGGACGGTCACTAAATGAACTGTTGTAAGTCAAAGGCTATATGTATACTAGCTCCTCGGGATGACTTCTTTTTATCTGATTCTCTGTGTCAGATGAGATGCTTTAGTCTGGGTCACTGCAATTGGGGGGGGGGGAAATCACAGGTCTTATATTTATAACCAACTAGCAGTGTTACCAGTGGAATAAATATAATGCTTACTGAATACCTGTGTTCACTACCACTAGAGGGCGCTTGTAATACCTATTATATTGCATATTTAACTGCATTAAATAGAGGAGAGGCTGGTGGGCCTTCATAAAATAAGAGGTTTTCATTGCCTATACTGACAGTTTTCTTCTATAGAGATTGTTTTTAAAAATTCTACCTGTTAAACTACTGGTAAGTTTGGTTTTAGGTTTGATTTTGTTTAACTTTTACATATATATTTTTTTTATTTAAAAGCAGAATTTTTAATTTAACCTTAATTTGTTTCAAAGTAGAATTTTCATTTTAATTTCCCCAAACAGTGTTTGGAAGTTGCCTTTGATATATTATGGCGGTAGAGAGAAAATTAGGTTCCTATTAACATGGCCTCGTTCTCTTATCATAGGATTTATTCTCTAGCTTCTTGTGAAGAAATAATGATTAAATGGAAAATGCACCATCCACCAAGATGTTCTGTTGGCTCCTCGAAATGAAAATAGATCGAGTTTTTAGTTGAAGTAATCAGTACTGGAGAGAAAGAATTCTTCATTGAAATTCCAATGGTACATAATAAAGGTTTTAGAAGAAACTTCCACTGCATTTCATAATGAATTTTAAAAGTCAAGTTGCTCACTACAAATACTCTTTGACATACAATTACAATGGACCCTGTTCATTACGGTTGTATGCCATGTATGTCAAATAGGCTCCTGTATTTGTGTACACAATTTATTATGAGAGATGACATGCATATCTCAATTTGAACATAGGAAAAAATTTCAAATGACAGCTGCCAGCTCCTCGAACCACAAGATAGACTGGTGGAAGAAGAATTCAACAGATGCAACATGAGATAACACAGTCCAGAGGTGGAAACTCCAGGAAGGAAAGATTTCAAAGAGACAAACAAGGCCTGAATTGGCTTATTATAAGTCTGCCTGGGAACTTACTTTTACAGTTTTTAAGATGATGTGCTAACGCTGACTAGCAACAAGGATGCCTTCTTAAAATCCACATGGTTCTTGAGTTTGCCAGCTATAAGATGCTTGTTAAGCATCTCTTTTCACAAACCTTAGAGGGAATCACACAGCCTTTAAAAGGAGCCATAAAAGTTGACTGGTTTGGGCCTAGTAAATGTGAAAAAGTCATAGTGATGTATGAATAAAGCTATCGGCTCCCCAGCTGAGAGACTGTGAGTTCTTGTCCTCCCTTAGGAATAAAGAAAGTGACTTTGGGCCAGTCACTCTCTCCCTGTCCCAAAGATGAAGGCAATGGCAATGTTGCCCAGAAAAATATATGGACTTGTCCAGGAAGCTTCTAGGAATCAAGACTAACTTGAAGCCCCCAAAGTAGATATGGAGATTCTCAGTCATCCAGGTCATGGTTATCCCAAAGGTGATTTTTTCAAGAGGCAACTGGACTTTCTGGTTTTTTCTTTGAAGACGTTTCGCTTCTCATCCAAGAAAAGCTGAAAAAGCTTCTTGGATGACAAGCAAAACGTCTTCAAAGAAAAAGCAGAAAGTCCAGTTGCCTCTTGAAAAAAGCACCTTTGGGATAAGATCTGTATGCTAGTCTAAAATTTACCAGATATCTACATTAAAAGGTCCAAAGAAAAAAATAGACCCTGACATGGTCAATAAATGATGTATGGTCATCTCCCTTCCTGCATTTCTGTTTATATGATCCATTTATACCAGTGGTGAAATCCAATTTTTTTTTTACTACCGGTTCTGTGGACGTGGCTTGGTGGGCGTGGTGTGGCTTGGTGGGCGTGGCTTGGTGGGCATGGCAGGGGAAGGATACTGCAAAATCTCCATTCCCACCCCACTCCAGGGGATAAATAAAATTTCCGCTACCGGTTCTCCGAACTAGTCAAAATTTCCGCTACCGGTTCTCCGAACTAGTCAAAATTTCCGCTACCGGTTCTCCGAACTACTCAAAATTTCCCCTAGCGGTTCTCCGAACTACTCAAAATTTCCCCTACTGGTTCTCCGAACTACTCAACATTTCCGCTACCGGTTCTCCAGAACCTGTCAGAACCTGCTGGATTTCACCCCTGATTTATACTATCTACGTGGCTTACTTTTATGGTGAATGAAGGGAGGAAACTATTCAGCAATTGGAATTTTCACCTCCCCCCCCCCCAGGCACTAAAACACATTTGCACACTAAAGACGCAGAAGTGTGCCCCTGAATTTGATACAGTAGTGTGCAGAGCAACTCTTTTTTTTCCTGCCACATATTTTAATTAAATTGATGTCCTGTAACAATGTATCATTTTAACGCCAGCATAATAATTTAGAAGTTATTCTAAATTAAAAATAGCCCTAAGAAGTTGCTGGATTATTGCCAATGTTATACTAGGTAATTTTCTCCTTCTCTTCTCTGGCTTTCAGTTTTGTATGGATTGAAGACTGCATAATCCTGAACATTTAAATCCCTGAGTATTTAATATACCTTGGCAAGGTGTTCCACTTTTTTTTTTTTCATTTAAAGATTAGCAGCCAGCTTCACTTAAAAGGCCCCTTTGCTGAAAATTTGGAAAAGCAGCAATGGATTTGGTTCTTTAGTTATAGTATTAAAAAGTCTGCAGGTGAATGCCCTGGTATTATGATAGTGTAACTCAGATCTAGAGGTTGGCTGAAATCTTTGAAATTACATTTCCCTGAGTCTATAATCTTCGAGATATGATTATTGGCCAAAGTCACAACAACAAAAGGTTGTATCAAGAATGGGAATAAATGTTACTGGACAAGTTTGGGGAAACATGAATCAGATTATGGTGGAAAGTGAAAGGGGTTTATTGTAGATTTTCCAGCAACAAGTCATAATTTCCAAACTGGCAGGAAATCAGATTAAGAATATTAGAATGTCAATGTTGAGCTGTACTAGTGTTTTCCAAACTTAGAAACTTTTAAGATAACTGGATTTCAACTCCCAGAATTCACCAGCCAATTTTTACATCTCGAATGCCAGAATATATTGCCTTCATCTGGGAATACTGCACGTGAGGACCTCTATACAGAGAGAGGACATATTTCAATTTTATTTCCAGCCCCTTATTTATAAAAATGTCACCACCATTTCAATTTCTGCATCAAAATAAACATGTGCTTACGCAAGCGAAACTAGAAACAGAAAGTTAGCTTCAGAATCTGTCGTTTACACACTGTATAATTTGCTGCTAAATTTGGCTGAGATGAACTTTCCTATTTGGAATTCAAGGTTTTCTTCTGGCCAGCAATAACCAAATAATTTAGAAGGAATGGAGAAGGATATTGATAAAACTGGAAAAACAAGTAAGGGCTAAAGTTCCAGCCCATGCTCAAAAGTCCTTTCATCCATGGCTACATAACCATCGACCTATTAAGGATAATTTAATGTGGATTTTTGTATTGAGCAAGGAGAGAAGTGATCCTCTCAGTTCTTAACTTACAATTTTACAAATGGCCAATTAAAGGCTAAGGGATCAGTAAAGATAATTTCATCTAGGATCTAAAGTTAACTAGACAGACCAGGATGGGAAAGAATACCTCCTTTCTTCTAGCCTCTCTTAAATTAGAACTTATTTAATGTTGAGTTGTTGAGTACAAGTCACACAATTCATACAATACATTCCAACTTCAGTGCCCAAACATGCCCAAGCAACCATGTCTAAGAGCCCTGGTTAGAATGCAGTATTGCAGGCTACTTCTGCTGACTGCCGGCTGCCAGCAGTTTGACAGTTCAATTCTCACCCGCTCAAGGTTGACTCAGCCTTCCATCCTTCCGAGGTCGGTAAATAAATCAAGGTTAAATGGTCCTTTACTTTCAATTGTTACAATAGTCTTTCTTCCCAGGCAGTTTTTCAATATCATCTAGAGCAGTGGTTCCCAACCTTTTTTTGGCCATGCCCCACCTAAGCATCTCTACAATCCTGATGCCCCTCCCCCCTGTGACATATAATTCTTACTATTCAAAAAGTGAACTTCTACTCATGTGGAGGAAGCTTAAAAGGCCATTAACTTGGTTTAAACAAGGTTCCAATTGCCCCCATTAAAAATCAAATTGCCCCCCTGTGTGGCGTGGACCCCATGTTGGGAACCACTGATCTAGAGATAATCTCAAGATATATAGATTTCTTTGGCTTGGAAGAGGTTGCATGACTGGAAACAGAGGCAGTAGAAGAAAACTGTGGAATAGCAATGGAGGAAGAAATGTTATTTTTCATACCACTAAATTATTTGGGGAGTTCCAGTTGACTTTCTAAATCCAGATTAGCATGGACAGCCTTGCTTAATGACCAGTTCTATCTTGTTTAGCAACTGTTCGAAGTTACATTGTTTCTTCCCAGAGCTACTTACAATCCACTTTAGAAGTTCCGATAATCCTTCTCTCGAAGGTCACATGATGGCATTCTGGGCCCTTGACAACCTGCTTATATTGATGGCTGTTTGTAGGCTGCTCATCTGACCATGATTTTTGGTGCCTTTTTCAGGTTTCCTGTAATAACTTTCAGGTTTTGACAAAAAAAATAACCATTGAAGAAAATGGGTTTATTTAACAACCATAGTGTTCACTTAACAAATGGGTTTATTTAACAACCATAGTGTTCACTGAACGACTGCATCATTCACTTAATGACTGCAAGAGCCACGGTGGCGCAGTGGTTGGAGTCAGTGGTGGGATTCACATTTTTTTACTACTGGTTCTGTGGGTGTGGCTTGGTGGGCGTGGCGTGGCTTGGTGGGCATGGCTTGGGGAAGGATACTGTAAAATCTCCATTCCCACCCCACTCTAGGGGAAGGATACTGTAAAATCTCCATTCCCACCCCACTCCAGGGGAAGGTTACTGCAAAATCCCCATTTCCTCCTGATCAGCAGGAACTCGGGAGGCAGAGAATAGATGGGGGTGGGGCCAGTCAGAGGTGGTATTTACCGGTTCTCTGAACTACTCAAAATTTCCGCTACCGGTTCTCCAGAACTGGTCAGAACCTGCTGAATACCACCTCTGGTTGGAGTGCATTACTGCAGGCTACTTCTGCTGCCTGCCGGCTGCCAGCAATTTGACAATTTAAATCTCACCAGGCTCAAGGTTGACTCAGCCTTCCATTTTTCCGAGGTGGGTAAAATGAGAGCCCAAATTGTTGGGGGCAATATGCTGACTCTGTAAACTGCTTAGAGGGGCTGTAAAACACTGTAAAGCGGTATATAAGTCTAAGTGCTATTGCTAATGTTCACTTGATAACTGTTGCAAAAAGATCACAAAATCAGGGCATGGTGACATGGTAACCCACTTAACAACTAGCACATCTTACAACTGTAATTCCAGACTCAACTATGGTCATAAGTTGAAAACTACCTGTATTGGTTCTGGACAGAATAGCATGTAAGGGGGAAGAAAACTAACTCCTGATTCCACTACTTATTCCATTACTAACACGTACTGAATTATATGCTAGCAATAGGTTTAGCAGCAACTGTGCTTAACTCCTTTTTGTAGCTGACAAATAAATGTGCATTCAATGCCTTGTAAAATAATGATCCACTGTCAGATCTATATGAACAATCACAGTGATTTTTACATCCATACAGTGCTTGAAAGATATCAAAGAAGTTGAGCACTTAGATCTGTTGAGGGCCCAGCTGGGCTCAACAGGACAAAAAAATAGGAAATATTTTAATTCTACTTCCTGACAGATAGAATAATTTAAGCAGAGCAAGGATATGTCATCTTAGTATATCTATGCAAAGGACAGTTTGTGTGTGTGCTGTTGTAGTTAGATTGCATCAAATCCTTTTTTTTTTCTTTATCATATTTATTTTTCTAACGTCAGCTTCCGTTACCTGCCTGACCTATTTTTGCCTAGATTTTTTTTGTGTGTTTTTTTTTTAAATTACACTGTCTGGCTCAAGCACTTTCTTAACAAATCTTCCTTTGCCATCCTTGCTAGAAAATTCATTGTGTGAGTGCTCCATTGATGTCCTTGTTCTATTTTATTTTCTTAACTAGGGTGTAAATGATAAATACTATTGTGTTGAGATTTTCTTGGTGACTTTGCATGTGTGTATCTCTCAACAACATTATGCAGGGCTTAGTATCTTATGGGTGTGCATCCATACAAGTTTTCTTGTTGACTTAAAAGTCCAAGGGATGCCAAGTGAATTTAACTTGATCCCAATGGCTTTCCTATTAGTGAATTGTTCTTTTTTACTTTAAGAAAACCCAACTATCTATTAATTTGCAGATCAAGAGTGCCCATGTTGAGGGCCATCCATGAAGAAACAAATGTCAAAATGGCACCTGCCAAGATAGGAAACTTCCCATATTTTCCATGCATTGTAAAAGATTTGTGATTTTTGTTATAAAGTTGCAGGCACTATCTTCAATTCTTTGACTCCCAGTCTCAATCCCATTGAATCCCAATGACCAAGGTCTTCAAGCAAAAAGTAGATGGAGCATCCACTTTTTTATTTGATTTACATCTAATTAAAATAAAATGACTCAGATACAGATGAGAATTATTTGTCCCCCATGTCCAAAAGTCCCAGTGAATTATAATGTCTAACGTTATTGAACTATGAATTGTGAATTGTGCAGAAGAAATGGGCCGGCAAAGCAGGTGCTGGGATGTGCAAGGCCTGGCTGCAAATGTCCAAAGGTAAGTAGTAGGGCAGCTCCACACACCCCCATCCCCACTCTAGCTTAATTTTTACCCATGCACCTTGGAGTGGGTGGGGTCTTAATTAGGGCTTATTTTGGGGATAGGCTTATATTGGGTGTACATGTAAAAAATCAAGGTAGGACTTACTTTCGGGGTAGATCGTATTTTCGGGGAAACAGTATATTACTATATACAGCTATGAAGTTACAATTTATATTTCAACAACATTAGACATTATAATTCACTGGGACTTGGGGAAGGGATGGTGGCCCTCAACAAAAATGTGGGGTGTCATGGAGTTCTCTTGTTTCATATTAGGCACTTCAGGGGTAGATTAAGGATTGGTACTTCCAAATCCTGTACTAAAGGAAAGCAAAGATTTACATTAATTTAAGGAAACTGTTCCTGCCCAGTGCATCTTTTTGGGGAGAAAAAACTACAATAGAATTATTCCCAAACCTCAGGTTTAAAATATAAAGAATGATCTTCAATTGTAAGAATGCTACCATTGATCTGTAGAATCTAGTTACCATAATACAACAAGGTATTAATCCCGCTAAACTACTGATAATCTCAGGATAACCTATTTATAGTATAATCTCAGTATAACCTATATTATCCCATTTTAACGGTATTCAAACACTGCTGATGACCCTGTCAAGTTTGTAATCTGATTCACATCTCCTTTTGCAAGTCCAAAATCATCCTTTCCCTTGATATGTTACTCTTACAGAATAGTTACAAACCACTTTATGAAGGAATGTAGTCAGGATTCCCCCAAGGAAGAGGCTGCATTCCAGAGGATCAAGAGACAGTGAAGTTTAGATAATTTGGTTGGCAGGAAAAGAGTTAAGAAGGCTCTTCCCTAGGAGTTTTCAGAGTACTGTATATCTTTAATGACGCAAGTAGTTTGCTTCAGTTTTGCAAGATTTCTGTCTATAGGTGAGGAATGATAAAGGACACTGCTTAGAAGAACTTCAGCCCAGAGGTGGGTTGCTCCCGGTTCGGACCGAATCTATAGAATCGGTAGCGGGAATTTTCCCCCGCTCACCGAACCGGGAGCGATGGCCGGCTGGCCACGCCCACGAACCAGGTCTCTCGGCAGTGCCGTAGGTGCCACCATTTTGTTTTTGGCTTCTGCGCACGCGCAGAACCTGTTTTTTGCTTCTGTGCATGCGCAGAAGCTGGGTTTTCAGCACTGCGCATGCATGCGCGCGGGGCGCACAATGTACACGTGCACCCACGCAGCACGGGAGGAAGCGAACCGGCGGCGAGGTAAGTTAGAACCCACCCCTGCCTCAGCCCATCTTTTTTGGTTTTTGAAACCTGACCATTTAAATTTGGGATAGAATTTTGTAATGGAAAGATGAGAAAGACTTTGGAAGATGGGGGGAGGCAATACAGCCTAAGGAACAATCAGATAAAAGGAGGAAGAGCCCACAAATAAGTAATGGGCAGAGAAAGAAACTTTCTCTCCTTTAACTAATCAGGTAGTAAAAAGAGACAGGGAGAGATCTGTAACTTCAGACTTGCAAGATTCTTTTATTTATTTATTTATTTTATTTTATAAAATTTATATGCCGCCCAACTCCCGAAGGGCTCTGGGCGGCTTACATCATAAAAAATAAAACATATAAAAACAATTTAAAAAAGAAAGGGGGAAAAAAAAACCCCAACTATATTTAAAATAAAACATTCACACAACCATGCATGGGCCAATCAGAACAACTATTGGCCCCAGGCCTGCCGGAAAAGCCAGGTATTAAGGGCTTTACGGAAGGCCAGTAAGGTGGGGGTAGTACGGATCTCGGGGGGAAGTTGGTTCCACAGAGTCGGAGCGGCTACAGAGAAGGCCCTCCCCCGCGGTCCCGCCAGCCGGCACTGTCTGGCCGACGGGACCTGAAGAAGGCCAACCCTGTGCGACCTCACTGGTCGATTTTGATTGTAGACTTAAAGTAAAGCAAAATTAGCTTATATGATCATGTTTTTTGTTTGGTCTATTTGAAAAACTGATAAATTCTAATTAGGAACTTAGAAGGAACTGGAATAGATTGTTCAGTAGAATTTATGTTTGAATAAATTGTCCACATAACTAAATGGAAGTGTGATTTTTGGTTTTATCCCTACAGTACTTTCCTATTGTAGCAATTCCCTCAAAGTGGCATACCAAATTTTAAAAAAACCAATACAAAGATTCAATCGTATCATTTGAGAAAGAGATAGAAATTATGGCTGGGTTTATAGATGGTTCTTTTACACACAGTGTATTAAATAAGCAACAACTAGCTTGATAATTTACATCCTTTCATAAATCAGAGTTTACAAATCAAATTACAGAGTAATTAATCCAAATTACAGAATAATTTGGATTAAGTAACACATTAAACTGATAGCAAATACTTTATGGTGGTGTAATTCCTAAACTCTACCATTTAATCCCCCACCCAATTTTTAAGAACTCTTTCTCTTAATCCAACGTACACAGCAAAAGTTCACACCTTGGACCCTGACTAAACAATCCTACACAATCAAACTGGAATGGAAATCACTGCCAGTTTCTATTTTGCAAACTTGCTTCGCTGTAACTTATTAAGAAAAAAAAGTATTGGCTGGATGTAGACAGCAAGAAAACTTGGTAGCCACAGGAAAAAAAAAATTGGCCCTTTCTACCAAATATAATCCAGCCTCCCTTCCTTCTCGAAGTTTCATTTCTTCTATCTGAAATTACAATATCGGTACTCTTTTGGCAGCAGAATGATTGCTTGAGTAAGATCACACAGATAAAGTGACATTCATCATTTCTCTCACATAATTAAATCCAACAAAAGCAATATTTAAGACAGATAAGCCGAGGACATGATGGGTAATTATATGTAGGGAGCTTTCTCGCTTGCTCACTCATTCTTGCTTCAGACTGTACCAAGTTTAATTGGACCTTTAGGGACAGAGCATCTTTATACGCTAATCATATGTGCCAATCACGCAATAACATTTCGTAAGAGAAAATTCCTATCAGCTGTGCATCACCTTCGTGTCATTACAACACAAAGTGCAATCCTAGATTTTAAAAAGGCATTTGGATTGGGTTTGGCCTCCCATTGCAGGATAACAGCAACATCCATAATCGGTATTTGTCCCAATGTAAATTATTTTAATTGTTCGGACACAATGGATCTCTCTATTAAACACACTGAAATCTTGATGAGAAAATTAATTTTTGCAGTGGTAGTTAACATGCATGGGAAATAAAAGTTGTTTGGGTTCAATAAATTCAGCAGTAGATTTTTGTAATTTCATAATAGGCACAACCTCAATTTTTCCAGGCAGTAACTTAGCATCTGGTCCAACTGAAATGATCCATTATCTGGGAAATGTGGGAGTCATTGGTGATGATCCTTGAGGTCATTCCAATTAATAAAATGAGAAGTACCTGACAATGCTAGAATGGAAGAACTGCTGCATAATGTTCTTTCCTGCAAATGAATTTCCAAGCCTTCTCTCACAACAATTCAATATTTAATTTGCTTTTTTAAAAAAAATAAATAAATAAATAAAACAATTGTGTTCTAAGGAATTAGTACAATTTTAAAATTAAGGGTTTTAATTCCATGGGATTTACATTGTGTACATTGCAAATGATCTTCAGATTAATTTAATCAATTGATTAATTTTATTTTGGTTGTAAACCTGCATAGAACTAATAGAGTAACAACTATGCCGAAATAGAAATAAAAATAAAATGTCATATTGGCAGAATAATTTTCCAACATTCTAGTATCCCAATAAGACACATATAGTTAGTCCTCAATTTATGACTATAAGTCATGATGGTCATAAGTCGAAGCACTCATGACTTGACCCAATTTTAATATTTATTTTTTGAGGTGATCATTAAGCAAACGGCACAGACATTAAGCAGAGACTATTTGCACAGCAGCCTTCTGAGGTAGCCTGCTCTTGAAACTATGGAAATGATTAATCATTTAATTTACCAATTGAGTTTGCTGTATAATTATATTTTTAATAGCAGCACTTAGACTTATATACCGCTTTATAGTGCTTTACAGCCCTCTCTAAGCGGTTTACAGAGTCAGCATATTGCCCCCAACAATCTGGGTCCTCATTTTACCCACCTCGGAAGGATGGAAGGCTGAGTCAACCTTGAGCCGGTGAGATTTGAACCGCCGAACTGCAGCTAGCAGTCAGCTGAAGTAGCCTGCAGTGCTGCACTCTAACCACTGCACCACCTCGGCTCATGCCAAAGAAATAAAAAAGGTACTTGTGTGATTATCTTCCCTGAGAGATATATTTGGAGATAAACTTTGGAGATCAGGGCAGAATAGAAATCCACAGAACATCCCATAAAAATGAATGAACATCCCATTCTTTGCTTGAAAACCTCTCATGAGGGAACCTCCATGAATTCAGAGAACATGCTATTCTACTTTTTAATGGATCTCCCTATTCCTCTTTATTTTGAGTTTGGGTCTTTCTGTGTACAGCTTCTATACACAGATTTTTGTCCTATTCTTGTACACTACAGAGAATAAGCCTATTCACACATTAAAAATATGCAGTACTTGAATCATGCCACTGAGGCTGCCATCTTGGCTTTTTTTTTGGCCACACTCTGTAGCTACTTCTGAATAAGATGAAAAAACAAAACAAAAAAACCAGGTCTTATTCTCAAAGGACGAAGAGTTCTTAGAAAATACAAGGCCAATTTTTGCATAGCAATTATTGTGTATCAAACATACCAAGTACACTGCAAAGACAGAGGAAAAATAGTCAAATGTTCTAAAGGGGAAAAAAATTGGCTCCTTGATGAGCTTAGGAATCGTGCACCTCCAGAATATAATTGCTGTATTATGTATGGTTGCAGGGACAGATGTACAAAATAAACTTTCAAAACAAATGTCCTCTTGGCTGTGAGTTGAGAAAGTCCTTCCATTTGCAAGGAATATGAGAATGTCCAGCTTAACTCTGTCTAAGTAAAAGTCATACAATGTATTCGCACAAGGCCAAAGGCTGTGATGTTAAAGACTGATCCAGTAACAGGAGAGACATAAATAACACAATGTGTCATTTGTTACAAAAAGACCTGTTTCAGATTGTTTTTGCTAGGAGAATGCAGTGGAAAAACTATTGGTTGTATTCAACTGAACAAAAGGGATTCCAGATTAAGAATATCAGTGCAATTCTTATGTATTAAAAGTAGAAATGTTTTTAACCATAGGAAATCTTGTAAAGAATATGACTTAAATGGGAGTATGATCTAAATTGTGCTTAAAAATATAGTAAAGCAGGCATAAAATTGAGTAGTCTTGTTTTTGGTTAAGTATGGTATATCCAGATCCAGTTTCCAGACTCAAAAAGGCTAGCCAGGCATTTGTAGGAAGTCCACAATATTTGAAGGTAGATGTTTCTCAAACTGTTTATAACAATAACTGCTACTTTGTGGCATGTAGTTGTCATAGTCAGGGCCACCCATGGCTAATACACTTGGCAGATCTGACCTGAACAAATGTACTTAATTCCTCTTTAAAGACATGAACTTCATTTCTGCCATTTGCAGCAAATTACGTAAATGGGGTGGGTGGGAAATGTATCATGCAGAATTTCTTCTGTAACTCTTGGAGCTAGTTCAAATCAGTGTTATTAGGATTTCAAAGAATATTCCTTCATGGAACATAGAATAATAGGATTGGAAGGGATCTTGGAGGTCTTCTAGTCCATACCACAGCTCAAGCAGGAGATCCTTTACCATTCCAGATAAATAGTTGTCCAGTCTCTTCTTGAAACCTTCAGTGATGAAACACCTACAGTATAAAGAAACAAGCTGTTGCACTCATTAATTTTTCTCCCCGCCAGGAAATTTCTCCTTAGTTCTAGACTGGATCTCTCAGTCTTTAATTATCCATTACTTCCACCCATTACTTCTTGTCCTCCCCTCAGGTGCTTTGGAGAATAAGTCAACCCAGTCTTCTCTGGGACAGCCCCTCAAGTACTTCTATCTTCTAGTGATCTACATAAGCTCAGCCATGTAGGTTTCTTGGCAGCAGCACAGAAGTCTTTTCTCATTGTTTTTTTTTTCCAAGTCTAGCCTATAGTGCTGGCATTTTCTGGTGATCCCCCATTCAGTAACTAACCAGCTTTGTCCCTGCAATAAGTCTTTGGAATTGACCAAGATTGGCAAGATGTCTCTTGCTGTAGATGATAAGTTTCATTTCATAACCCTGATTGCTTGATTCTATACTCCTAGCTTTTGTGTACCGACCAGGAACTTGCGAATATACAGTAACAATAAACCTTGGTTCACAGCTAAACTTAAGCAGCTACGTCGTTCCAAAGAGGAAGCCTACAGAAAAAGTGATAGAATGCTGTACAATCAGGCCAGAAATGTACTAACAAGGGAGATCAGAACAGCAAAAAGAAGCTACTCTGAAAAGCTAAAGAATCAGTTCTCAACAAATGAACCAGCAAATATGTGGAAAACTCTTAAAAAACATCACCGGTTACGGCAAACCTCCTTCCCAAGCTGAAGGAAATCAGCAACTGGCAGATGA
>QLTV01001699.1:64551-88547 GCA_003457575.1 Thermophis baileyi
TATGTCTCTGTGTCTCTTCTCACTCTCTCGGAAAGCCCTGCATGCTCTCAGGCTCTTCGCTACCCGTTTTTCTTTCTTCCTTTTGGAAATCTGGACTGGCTGAGGAATGAGCGCAACCCATGGTGGAGGCTTCCCTCCTCCTCTTCCTCCTCTTGCATCCCCCTGGCCAGCTGTGGTGGGGCCGGGAGGGTGTGCACTAGAGGAGGAGGGGGAGGAGGAGGGAAGCCTCCGTTGTGGGTTGCGCTCATTCCTCAGCCAGTCCAGATTTCCAAAAGGAAGAAAGAAAAACGGGTAGCGAAAAGCCCCAAGGAGAACATGCAGGGCTTTCTGAGATAGTGAGAGAAGAGACACAGAGACAGGGATCGAGAGAGAGCGAGATACACACACACACACAGAGAGAGAGAGAGAGAGAGAGACACACAGAGAGACATAGAGACACACAGAGAGACATAGGTTGCCCGCCGGGGGGGGAGAAGAGAGAGAGAGAGAGAGAGAAATAAAGAGAGGGAAAGAGAAATGAGAGAGAGGATGATAGGGAGATAGTGAGGGGGAAAAAGACAGAGATGAGAGAAAGAGAAAGATGAGAGGGAGGGAAGGGAGAGGGAGATAGAGAAAAAGAGAGATGAGAGAGAAAGAGAGATGAGAGTGGGAGATAAACAGAGAGAGAGGAGAGGGAGGGAGGGAGATGGAGATGAGAGAGGGAGAGAGACAGAGAGAGGGAGTTACCTATTTCCCATAGAAAACAAAACACGGGGAGCCACAAAACATGGGTAGGTGTGGCTGGGGGGGTCATGTGACTGGGTGGGAGTGAGTGATGTCGAGTTGGCCACACCCACCCAGGTTTTGTGGCTCCCGTTGTTTTGCTTTCTGTGGGAAATGGGCCCAAGTGGCTCTTTGAGTGTTTAAGGTTGCAGACCCCTGGTATAGGCTATGAGTTGTGCTGAGAGGTTGTCGAAATAAAACTTGTATTGTATATTTTAAATAGTATCAACTTCAACAGAGTTGATTGGGCTGTGTCTTTATCATAATTGGCTTTGATGCAAAATTAATATGTCTAGCATCTTTCAGCCTGAACCTAGGATCCTGCCTTGTACTACTGTACCTATCTTAACCATTGGTTCATTCTACCAGTTTTAAGCATAATCATTCAACATTTCTCATAAAATCATGGAAATAACAGAAAAGGGTGTAGTAGTTTAAGGATTTACAGTTATGTGTCTCTGATTATTAGAACTCCAAGATTTTCCTCACTAGAATAATTTATTCACTGGCACGTTGCTTTTCAACTGTGCAGTTTAAAATGTGTGGACTTCAACTCCCAGAGTTCTCCAAACAGCTGAGGAATTCTGGAAGTTGAAATCTTAAATCTTGTCTTAAAATTGCCAAGTTAAAAAATACTGCATTACAGTCAGATGCAACTCAGAAGGGCACATATAAACTTTAAATTAAGGACTAAAGCGACTAAACTCCCAGAATTCCCCTGCATCCTGGTTAAGAAACACTGATCTAGAGTCTTGTAATCTGAAGAAGAACTGTGATAATCTAAACTCTATGGTGATTGGTGATTTTTCAGAGTCCAGATCTGGATTTTGGGGAGTTGTATACCATACAGCAGAAAAAGCTCAGATAAGGGAAGACTGATCAAGATATTTTTTTTCTTGAAATTTAGCATTTCCATCATCACCATTGGTATAACTTCAAATACTTGAGGATGAAGTAGATCGACAGAGGAAATGAAGAGGAAAAAATACATATTACTGTAGTTATGTGTTGTATTTTTAAAAAAGATGGAATCATAGTAATATAGTTACAATAATGTATATTTGGGGCTAGAGAAGGAATCCTCCATGAATTTATGATGTTGACATCTGCAAAAAGACTCAGCTGCTATAGAGATGGCCCTTTGAATGGCTTCTACTATTGTTTGTCTCTGAGTCAAAAAAATTCATTTGTTATTGCAAGAAGATTGCAAAAAACAAACAAACAAAAAACCACATAAGTTTAAACCAGGAAATATATGGTCTAAAAACTGGCATCAAAATATGATGGTGATGATGATCACATAATCAGATATGAATACAACATTCCTCTATTAATGTAAATACTGATAAACTTATATTTATAGTTACAAAGAACATTATAATTCACCATTCTGTTGTGTCTGAATCTTGGCGACTTTATAGAAAAGTGCTGTCTGTGCTACCTTGTCAAGCGCAGCTTCTTTCATTTGCTGGATGTTCATCTTTGTATCAGCTTTGATGGCATCAAGCCAGAAAGTTCTTTGTAAGTAAGTTATATGGATCAATTCACTAATCAAATAATGAACAGAACAGAATAACAGAGTTGGAAAGAACCTTGGAGGTCTTCTAGTCCAACCCCCTGCTCAAGCAGGAGACCCTATACCATTTCAGACAGTCTCTTCTTAAAAACCACCAGTGATGAAGTTGCCCACAACTTCTGAAGGCAAGCTGTTCCACTGGTTAATTGTCCTCACCATTAAGAAGTTTCTCCTTTATTCCAGGTTCCTTCTCTCCTTGATTAGTTTCCATCCATTGCTTCTTGTCCTGCCTTCTATTTTTTTTAGAAAATAGGTTGACCCCCCCTTCTTTTTTGTGGGAGCCCCTCAAATATTGGAACACTGCTATGATGTCACTCCTAGTCCTAATGAAGCCTTATTCAATTCAAATAAATATATTATTTGAATTGTCTGAAGCTGTCTGTCTAAAATGCTTTTACAGACACTATTTTCAAGAATGGTTTTAATAGTCAGTTGAGACATTCTGGGCAAACAAAATGGAAGGGCAATTTTAACAGGGGATAGAAAAATACCATTCTATCCATCCAGACTCTAAAAATATCTGCACTGTAAATGCCAGAATGATATCTTGTGGTTACCAGCCACATTCCTTGGCACGCGATACACAGTCGTTATTCTACCGCAATGTAAAAACAACACTTTCAACATCTTGTGCAATCAAAAAAGCAGTGAAGATGCATGTATGCCCAGCATAGTGTCTAACTTAATTTTAAAAGGCTGAAGAGACATGAGTTAAAAACTACCTACAAAATAACTGATCTCTCATGAAAATAAGGAAGAGGAACATGGCTTCTAGTATTTTTCCAGGAGGCACATCAATAACTAGCTCTGTGGGGAAAAAAAATTGAATATCTACATGTCTTCTACTTACCTGTCTGAGTCTGTATAAACACAATCAAAGCCTAAAGTGTATTGATTTTATGATTTTATTTTATTGTTTTGAACACATTTTAGCCCATTGCAATTTAACAGACTAATAGCAGCTTACGTAGAATGATTGAAAACATTCATGGTAGCACTTAATACCACACGAGACATTAACAACAATGAAAGCAAAATCAATTCAAAACACAAAAATAAAAGCAATAAAAATAATTATTTATTTTATTTATAAAAAAAAATTCAGGAGTAAGTTCTGTGAAACAATTCCATCTTAAACAGTTTTCAAAATGTCAGCAAGCAGGAGTTGAGTGTTTATTTCATTTATTTCTTAATTTGTATCCCGTCTTTATTATTGTTACAAATACTTACAATTGAGCCCAAAATTTCTCTTGCTAAGTGACACAGTTGTTAAGTAAGTTTTGCTCCATTTTATGACCTTTCTTGGCACAATTGTTAAGTGAATCACTGCAGTTGCTAAGTTAGTAACACAGTTCTTAAGTGAATCTGGATTCCCCATTGACTTTGCTTGTCAGAAGGTTGCAAAAGGTGATCACATGACCCCGGGATACTGCAACCGTCATAAATATGAACCAGTTGCCAAGCATCTGAATTTTGATCATAGGGGATGCTGAATGGTTGTGGGAAAAGTGTGAAGAACAGTCATAGGTCACTTTTTTCAGTGCCATTGTAACTTTGAACAATCACTAAGCAAATGGTTGTAAGTCAAAGACTACTTGTAACTCAAGGCGGTGAACATATCCAACGCATCTTCTTCCTCCCTTTTCCCCCAGAACAACCACCCTGTGAGGTGAGTTGGACTGAGAGTGCCTGACTGGTCCAAGATCACTCAGCTGGCTTTCATAAGGTAAATCAGGACTAGAACTCACAGCCTCCCACTTTCCAGCCTGGTGCCTTAACCACTAAACCAAACTGGCTCTCTATTGGGAAGCTGTTACACAACATTTACACTACCATACACACACACACAAATAGCATACTCTTGCTTCAGCTAGCTGGATATCCTGAAAATATGGGAGTTTGGGAGATGAGGAATGAGAGGAAGAAAATCTAAGAAGCAAGACCAATTGGATGTAACTTCTTCTTATCTTTCACTGTTTCTGAACCATGAAGATGAACAAGTCATAAGTTTTCCAATAACTGAACATTTTACATTTGATTGTACACTGTTTTGTTTCTTGACTATCAAAACCTAAAATGGTGCTGAAGATACACTCAAGAGAAGAATGCAGATACAGTGAGGAGAATGGCAGAACATGATTATGTTAGAATGTCTATTTCTTTCTTTCTTTCTTTCTTTCTTTTTTTCTTTTTCTTTTCTCTTCTTTCTCTCACTTACTTCCTTCTTCTCTCTTTTGTTCTCTTTTCACACAGATTTTGTTTCATTATGGAACATTGATTTTATTGTGTTTTTATTTCACATGGAGAAGGCAGCATTGATGTTTGATTTGCTTTGTAAAACTTTTGGGTAATGTGGAGAAATACTATACTACGTAAAGTTTTATTCCTAGATTGAACAGTTTTTCTGTCTTTCGGAAACCATTAGGAAGGGATTGTATCACATCCTAGAATCCAAATGTTTGCATAGGCCAAGTTTTTGAAGACTTCAAGACTTGTAAATTGTTTCCAAATGTTAAAGATTTGTAATTTGCTTTCTGTTGGGCAGTTTCTCCTGCTAAACTGAAATGCAGTTCTCTATCAGAAGAAAGTTCTTGATCTGAAAATGTTTAAAATGTTGTCTGAGTCTAATTTAAAATTAAAGTATAAAAACTAACAATGCAGGGAACTTTTGAAGATGTTCATGAACAGCTGGTGTAGTTAGTGCACATCAGGATGATCATGAAATTAACTCACAGTCTTATCTACTATGGTAACAAGGCAGGATAAGAAGTAACTAACCAAGGAGAGAACCAATCTAGAACTAAGGAGAAATTTCCCGACAGTAGAACAATTAATTAGTGGAACAACTTGCCTTCAGAAGTTGTGAGTGCTTCATAACTGGAGGTTTCTAAGAAGAGATTGGACATCCATTTGTCTGAAATGGTTTAGGATTTCCTGCCTGAGCAGGTGGTTGGACTAGAAGGCCTCCAAGGTCCTTTCCAACTCTGTTATTCCATTATTTAAATTATGTTTTGTTAAATGAGAAGCCAAAAAGAGGATTCTAAAATCATTTAATCCATTTTTTTCTGAACTTTTAATCTCTGATCATACCCTTCTAATCTAAAATTTATATTCAAAATTGGATTTGGTACAAGCATGTGAACAGAACCAATCATAGCTGCTTGTGCAAGGGGTTGGGTAGAAGCCCTCCAAGGTCCGTTCCAACTCTGTTATTCTGTTATATATTATTGTAAATATATTGTATTTCTATTTCAATTATAGACATATCAAACAATTTATATGTTTAGCTACACATACCCACAAATTTTGTGCAGTGCAAGTATGTTCCATTGTTGTCATTTTTGTTGAGGCATTTCTTCATTTTAGCTATATTAGTGACCATTCTAAAATAAACATACTTTAACTACAAAATAGGAAAGGTTGTACAATTTATTATATATAGGGCAGCCAAGTTTAATTTGAAAAAGGGGGAGATGTGGTTGCCTTTCCGCAGATTGATTATTAGCAAGGGAAAGAAATCTAACAGGATCTTGATTCTATGTCTATTCAGTCTTCTGAGTGAGAGGAAATATGCAGGGAAAATTTCCAGTTTCTAACACAAAGATTTACTTTTCACTGGGTCCTTAAGAATCACTAGCAAGGGTGAAACACATGGAAATAGGTCACAGGAAACACACATCAGATAAACAGAGGAAGTAATTATTCAGCAGGAAAGTTTGCAGGAAATAGGTTGTTTTTCTTCACTCACTGGGGTCCTTTCAGTCTTAGGATATCAGCCATGGTGAAGGAAGTCAGATTGTAATTGCAGGGCAAGTCTTATTTATACATAGTGCTAACATCAGATATCATTCATATGGAAGTTGCATTGTCTAAGTAATCAAATATTCCAGTAGGTTATATAGTAATACAATTTCCAAAGCTGCAGTTAATGTGCCTTATGCCAAAGGGAGAGAAAAACATCTATTGGTTAAGATGCTCAAAGCAAAGGTACTCCCTGCACATTAGAAATTGTATGTTGAGAACAAGGTAATACTATTTTGTTTTTACTCGGCCCTTTATTTAGGGAATTCAGGCCCATCAACACGGTTTTCCTCAGTGAAGTTATCTTCTCAATAGCTTGGATCTGGTTAAAATGAGAAAATGGGAATAGTCTAGAGCAGGGGTTACAAACTCGATTTCATTGAGGGCCGCATCAAGGTTGTGTTTGACCTCAGGGGGCGGAGTAGGCATGGCCAGAGTGGGCATGGCCAGCTCGATGTCACTTGTGTTGGGGGAGCCTGTGGTGGCCCGAGTGCTCTGCCAGAGAAAACAGGCTCCCGAGCTCCATTTTTGGCTGAAATTCTCCTGCAACCCTCTGCCAGCAAAAATGGAGCTCAGGAGGGCTGCACGTGATCCTTGCAAGCACCATTTTTGGCAGTGATGGCCTCATGCAACCCTCTGCCAGTTGTGGCCCTCCCAACTTCTGTTTTCACTGGCAGAAGCACTGCGGGCCAGTCCTTTGCTGTTTCCAGAGCAGCCCCACGGGCCAGATCTAAGCACCCCAGATCCGGCTCCCTGCGCCTTGAGTTTGACACCCCTAGTCTAGAAATTCATTCATGGAATTTAATGGCTGAGCATGAAAGAGAGAGAGTAGTAGTGTTAATTCACTTATTTTGGGAAAATGGAGTCTAATCTTTTGAAGATGCTGGAGACTGAATCTAGCAGGATCCACTCATGAAATCCACTTTGAAAAGATCAAGACATTCTTGAGTCAAACTCAATCCAGATTTATGTTGATTTGGGGACAGTAATGTGAAGCACATACACTGAGTAGTTTTAGGTTATTTCAGAAGATCTCAGCAAACTAATTTTTAAACACAATTGTTAAATGATAAAGACACTTGCAGTCTGTTTTGTATGTAACCTTCTTCTGCTTCTAATCAGTCTGTGTACCCCTCTCTGCCAGTTTCATATCACTTTCAATTCATATCTAAATTCATCCAGATTCGACACTCCATGTATCCAATGAAATGAGCACAATATCACAACATAGGGTTTTTGTCATGTGCTTCTCCTTTTCCCATCCCTGAAACTTGTATTTCGGGGTGATTGCATATGTGAGCTACATAATTAATCCTCACTGGGAAATCTGTGGCTTCCCAACTACACGTTAAAAAAAAATGAATGTACCAAAATGTCTTGGACAAGTCAAGAGGCCCCAGCCACTTTGAAAATATGAAAAATATTCTGAAAATATTTTATATGAATCACATTCCATTTGTAGTACTGCTCAGACAGAAAACAATAACAGCTAGATACATCAGTATTTTCTTAACTTTAAGAGATAATGTATGCTTCGGGTTACAAATTCCATTTTGATATTTTCATCATTTAAAATCTCAAATCTCACCTCTGATTGGAGTATTTTGTTTTAGAATTTAGAGGTTTAGCATTATTTTGTCCATGTTGTATTCTATAAGTAAATGGAGGAATCTTTGCAAGATAGAAGCATTAAAAAGCATCTATTAACCCTCTAACGTGGGAGACTCCAATATAAAATCATCTCATCTAACTATACTTGAGGTGAACCATTTAGTCCAAGGAATCTACACAGTCTCCAAGCACTCAAAGTCCTGTCTGAAATATTCCATATTTATTCAAAAGAAAGAAAAACTGAATTTAAGATGATTTTTTCCGCAATGTCCAAATGTAAAAATAGGTATTAGGGCTACAAAATGTGGTCTACAAACACTCACTAGATGGCAGCAAAGAGTTAAAGTTGCTGTATCTTTTAACTGCCATCTAGTGATCTTATTGAATTGTGCAGCCCAGTTCTAGCAGCATGGATAAACAGAAATGAATTGAAGCATTATTTTATACAGCGTTCTATTTCTGCTGCGTCCCCACGCTCACGTTCTGCCTAGTAACTAGGAGCTGTCTTCTGATTGGTCAGTCACTGACAGTTCGGCCGGCGGGAAGTTTGCAACCCCGCCATTGGCTGGCCATTTTGACAGCCACTATATAAATAGCGGCTGTGACAGAAAACAGTTGATTTTGTTCCGTTCGTGTTACTAAGTTAGCAGTTAATAAAGGGGTTCTGTTTCACCCACCGTCTCGCCTCAGTTAATCGCCCTGCCGTTCTACCGAGCTAGAACACTGGCGATGAAGGTGGGATTCTGAGGAGACGGTGCGAACCGCGATCTCTCCGTTTGCGCAAGGCAAAGGTCCGTGACAGTCGAGCTAAATATTCTTGACTGCCCTTCCTCAAGAATGTCCTCTCCGACGGCATTCACCCTCTTCCAACCAACGGCCGAGACCTGGGATGAATACCTGGATCACTTCGAATGCTACCTCCAGGCACACAACTACATGGAGCTAGCCAGCGACAGGAAACGCGCCCATTTCCTAACTGCCTGTGGACCACAAATTTTTGCCACTGCCAGAGCATTGGTGGCGCCGCAACCTGTCTACACGGTGCCATGGGACATTCTGCTGCGGAAATTAAAAGACCATTACTCTCCAGCTCCGTCCCGCATTTCACGCCATTTTGCCTTCCGTCAGAAACTCCAGCGTGAGGGAGAGACCATAAATCAATATATGGCTTCCCTCAGAACAGCTGCCATTCAATGCGAGTTTCATGACCTAGAAGACTCCTCACTAGAACAGCTGGTGTGCGGTGTGAGGGAATTGCGACTACAACGTCGCCTCCTAGCCAGAAAAGACCTCACCCTACACTCAGCCATTGACGAAGCTTGCACTTCTGAAATGTCCAAACGATCTACGGCCGAAATGCACCGGACCCTGTCAGCAGTTGCTCCGGACAGAGCTGTGGCTGTCCACCACGACGATGTCGCGCCCGAAGACCCAACCGATGAGGAGGACGAGGTCAGCCGCCTCAAAGCTCGACCGATCAAGCAGACCGACCGCAGACCGTCTCAATCGCTGTGCCGCAGCTGTGGTGAAAATCACCTCAGGTCTGCCTGCCGATTCCATTCTGCCGTTTGCCGCCAATGCGGCAAGGTAGGACACCTGGCCAGGGTCTGCCAATCAGCCACTCCACAAGACAACCGCCCCTTCAGACAACCTGCCTTCAGGGGCTCCTTCACCAAGCCGAGGGACAACTGCTATGCCATCTCCAAAGTCAACAACAACCCTGCGGTGTCTATCAGTCACGCCTCCTCTGACCCCAGCAAGAAAATTTTTCTTACTGTGCTGCTTGAGGGTTCTCCCTGTAAGCTAGAGCTGGACACAGGCTCTTCAAAATCAATCATAGCCTGGTCCACCCTTAAATCCTTAGTCCCCCAGTTCAACCGTGACTACCTGAAACCATGCACAACCAGCCTGCATGACTACCAGGGGAATTCCATCCCTGTTCTGGGCGAGGGTGATTTCCTCATAGAGAGGGGTTCATTTAAGGGGCACCTTCCCTTACTAGTAGTGAAGGGGAAACTCCCAAGTTTGCTAGGGCTGGACTGGTTCCAGGCCCTAGGCCTCAGTATTACAGGTATCCATTCCACCTGCAATGATGACCTCGAAGCCTTGACCTCCGAATTCGCCGCAGTTTTCGATGGACAGCTCGGTAAATACACAGGGACCCCCATCTCCCTGAACCTTGACCCCACGGTGGCCCCTATAAGACTCAAGCCCAGGAGGGTGCCTTTTGCCCTCCGTCCAAAGGTGGACGCTGAACTGGACAAGTTGATCTCCCAGGGGATACTTGAGCCCACTGACATTGCCAATTGGGAAACCCCCATTGTATTGCCCATCAAGCCTGATGGGTCTGTTCGTATCTGTGGTGACTTCAAATGCACAGTTAACCGTGCTCTGCAGGCTCACCCTTACCCAGTTCCGGTGGTGCAGCACCTGCTCCACTCGTTAGGCCCTGGCACTGTTTTCGCTAAATTAGATATGGCTCAGGCCTACCAGCAGCTCCCTGTGGACGATGCAACTGCGGCTGCCCAAACCATCGTCACCCACAGGGGTGCTTTTAAGTGCCGCCGTCTCCAATTTGGCATAAGTGTGGCTCCTGGCATTTTCCAGAGCCTCATGGAGCTCCTTCTCCATGGCATCCAGGGTGTCATCCCCTACCACAGCTCCTTGATCGCTTAAGACTAGTTTTGTCCCACCTGCAGACGGCAGGCCTCAAACTTAAAAAATCTAAGTGCCAAATTGGCGTGCCTAGAGTGGAGTTTTTGGGTTTCCTAGTCGATGCCCGTGGCATTCACCCGACCTTGTCTAAAGTTGAGGCCATCAAACAGGCTCCCGCCCCTACTTGCAAAGCTGAGTTGCAGGCCTTTTTAGGTCTTTTGAATTTTTACAGTGTGTTCTTGCCCCATAAGGCCTCTGTGGCCGAGCCGCTTCACCGGCTCCTTGATAATAAGGCCCCATGGGTGTGGGGCAAGGCGCACTCTGCTGCTTTCGCTGCTGTCAAGGCCCTACTTACTTCTGATGCTGTTCTTGTTCAGTATCATGCCCACCTTCCCTTGGTTTTGGCCTCTGACGCTTCTCCCTATGGGGTTGGTGCGGTTCTCAGCCATAGATTCCCCAATGGGCTTGAGGCTCCCATCGCATTTTTCTCCAGGACTCTTTCGTCCACTGAGCAAAATTACAGCCAGTTGGACAAAGAGGCCCTGGCCGCCGTCGCCGCTGTAAAAAGGTTCCACGACTATGTGTATGGTCGTTCTTTTTACCTCATCACTGACCACAAGCCCCTTCTGGGTATCTTGGCTGGGGATAGGCAGACGCCTCAAATGTTATCCCCCTGCATGTCCCGTTGGTCAGTTTTCCTGTCAGCTTACAATTACACGTTGGTTTACAGCCCTGGCAGGGACATAACTAACGCTGATGGCCTCAGCCGGTGCCCCCTCCCTCACCCAGTCGAGGACCCGGCTCCCACCTCCTCAGTCTTCTTGCTTGAGGAGTCTTCCTTGCCCTTGACAGCATCTGACATTGCCTTCCACTCCTCCAAGGATCGGGTCATCGCTCAGGTCCTCGACTGGGTGCGCAGGGGGTGGCCCATGGACCAGCTCCCTGAAGCATTTTGGCCCTTCAAGCGTAGGCAACATGAGTTATCGGCACTGAGGGGATGCATGTTATGGGGGAGCAGAGTTGTGGTCTGCAGTGCTACGTAGTTTACACGAGGGGCATCCGGGGGTGGCCAGAATGAAGGCGTTGGGCCGCAGTTACGTCTGGTGGCCCAAGCTAGACTTGGCCATCACGCAGTGGGTGGGGTCTTGCCAACAGTGCCAGCAGTCCAGGCCTGTCTTGCCCGAAGCACCGCCTAGGGAATGGGAACAACCTAGGGGCCCATGGTCAAGGTTGCACATTGACCTGGCGGGGCCAATGCAAGGACAGTCACTTCTAGTGGTAGTGGACGCCTTCTCAAAGTGGGTGGAGTTGGCCCACATGCCATCCACTACCAGAAGCCATCAGCAGGGTCTTGCAGAGGTTATTTACTACCCACGGGCTTCCTGATGTCATTGTTTCGGATAATGGCCTCAGTTTACCTCTGCCTCGTTCCAGATATTTTTAGCTGGGCTGGGCATCCGCCACGCGCTGGTTGCCCCCTTTCACCCCCCCAGTAATGGTTTGGCTGAGAGGGCAGTGAGCTCAGCCAAGGAGGCACTGTCCAGGCTAGGGCAAGGAAACTGGCAGGAGAAAATTAATAAATATCTCTTGTCCCAGCATACTACCCCAAACCTCAGCACCAACCAATGCCCATCTGAGTTGCTTATGGGTCGCCGCCTTAGAACCACATTAGACAGACTGCATCCAACTTATGTGCCTGATGCCCCTACTGACTTGACCAGCAAGGACAGAACTTTTAATGTGGGGGATGCAGTCTATGCCAGGAACTATGGCGACGAGCCCCGTTGGTTACCGGCATGAGTTCTAGCGGTGACAGGCCCCTGCTCCTACAGAGTGGGCCTGGCAGACGGGAGGCTATGGCGTCATCATATTGACCAGCTCAGGGGGCGACCCTTTGCTTCTACACCAGCCGCAGATGCAGCCGAGCCTTACACAGAGGTTGCAGACCTCCACCCGACCGTTCCTGCATACGACCGCCCATGTCTTCCCGCGGACCTGTCGGACCTGGCGCCAGTCCTACCTGTGTCCGAAGAGATCCAGCCGAACTCCTGGGCCCCCGCCGAGGCCACTCCAGCGCTCGAAGCCGACCCTGTCTCCCCGGACCATCCTGCTCCTGATGAACCGCGGCGTTCAACTAGACAGCGCCGGCACCCTGCCTATTTGCAGGACTACGCATGCGCCATCTGGGAGGGGAGGGGTGCTGCGTCCCCATGCTCACGTTCTGCCTAGTAACTAGGAGCTGTCTTCTGATTGGTCAGTCACTGACAGTTCGGCCGGCGGGAAGTTTGCAACCCTGCCATTGGCTGGCCGTTTTGACAGCCACTATATAAATAGCGGCTCTGACAGAAAACAGTTGATTTTGTTCTGTTCGTGTTACTAAGTTAGCCGTTAATAAAGGGGTTCTGTTTCACCCACCGTCTCGCCTCAGTTAATCGCCCTGCCGTTCTACCGAGCTAGAACAATTTCCACACTTGGTGTTTACAGCTTCAGGCAAAACCAGTCCTGGAGAGCTCCCCCCTTCTCCCAACAATTCTCTGAATGTAACATATTGTCTGTGTATACATGTATATTGGTTAGACCTTCCAGAACCTCTCTGTACTTTAAGTTTAAAAAAAATATAGGGTCAGGACAGAGATATTAATTAAATTAAAATTAATTTCCTGTAAAACAAATTGGGTTATTTATAAATTTAACCGATTTCCCATCTTCCTATCCCAATTATCCTCTGCCACAGAAAGCAATAGATAACACATGTATATTTCAAGACACATGGGAAAGGGAAGAGAAGAGGTGGGGGAGGGGAAGGGAAGGGAAGGGGGAAGAGGAAGGGGAAGGGGTAAAGGAAGAGGAAGAGGAAAAAGAAGGGGAAGGAAGGGAAGAGGGGAGGGAACGGAAGAGAAAAGAAGGTAGGGAAGGGAAGGGAAGGGAAGGGAAGGGAAAAGAGGAAGGGAAGGGGGAAGGGAAGGGGAAGAGAAAAATGAAAGGAAAGGAAGTGAAGAGGGGAGGGAATGGAAGAGAAAAGAAGATAAGGGAAGGGAAGGGAAGAGGGAAGAGGAAGGGGAAGGGGGAAGGGAAGGGGAAGAGGAAAATGAAGGGGAAGGAAGGGAAGAGGGGAGGGAATGGAAGAGAAAAGAAGGGAAGGGAAGGGAAGGGAAGGGAGAAGAGGAAGGGAAAGGAGAAAGGGAAGGGGAAGAGGAAGAGGAAGAGGAAAAGGAAGGGAAAAGAAGTGAAGAGGGGAGGGAATGGAAGAGAAGGGAAGGGAAGGGAAGGGAAGGGAAGGGAAGGGAAGGGAAGGCCTTGAGAGATTGTATCATCAAATCTCAGATTTATTAAACAAAAAGGAAATGGGGAGAAGGCAGGCAATGAAAGAAAACATCCGAAATATAGCCAGATTTTGTAGTACTTATAAATAAATCTGGGGAAAAAAATCTTTCAGCACAACCTTCATGTCATCTAATTAGTATATGTCACACTTGATAGAATATTCATAATCAGATGTGTTCCCTCCCCCCCCCACACACAAATCTCTTCCCTCGTTTTTCTTTCTGCTGCATGTACAAAATCTTAGGGCAAATAACAACATCACTTTAGCAGTGGACATTCAGGGAGTGCTGGGAAAACACACAGACACACATAGACACACACACATTTTTATTCACTGTTAGAAAGATACGAATGGAAGAAGGAAATTCTATGCTGCCTTGGGCAACAGGCAGATTGGTAGTTTCTGGTGTTCCAGTTTTGCTTCTCTCTGGTGCTTGGCTGTCATGGATAAAATAATCAAAAGATCTTCAAACTTGTAGAATGCGAGAAAATGAAAGGCCTGAAAGATGATGAGATTCTCGCATTCTTCTCCTAGTGAGTTCTGACTTTGCATCCTGTCAAGGAAAGTTACTATTGGAGAAATTCCTGAACTCTGTTGCACTTTGTATTCCATGGCAAGAAATACCTGTATTTATTATCCTTGATCCAACTACAGACTATATACAAAATAGACATTTTCCCCCCCACATTTGTAATAAAATAGACCCAGTTGTGAATGCAGGTACTCCTTAACTAATGACCATAAATGGGACTAGAATTTCCATTACTAAGCAAGACAGATGTTAAGTGAATCAAGCACACCCTATCTTACAATCTTTTTTGCCATGGTCGTTAAGTGACTCAATGTAGTTGTTAAATGAATTGTCCAATTGTTAAGAGAATCCAGTTAGTTTTTGCTTACGAGCAAAATTAATATTAATAAATTTATTTCAGCATGGTTTATGAAATATATATAACAACAGCAGAAATATAATAATATAGCTATTCAAATGGGACACTTTTCTAATAAACATGCACATTGTTTTAACATTTGGCATCCAATTTGTGAAGCTCATGAAATAAACTGTTTGGAATTTTTTTGCACCCATCAATTTACAAGTCCCAAATTGTAGTAAACCATGCCTATATTCAATGCACCTTGTTTGACAACTTGGCTAAAAATGATAGGCCGATATATAGAGAACATACAGGTAGAAAGTAAATTGAAAGGAAAGGAAGAAGTGCTTTAGATTCAGATGATATGATTCAAAAGAGGCATGTGTTGGCATATTGCAACTACTGGCATGTCCTTAAAGAACCTATGTCTTGTCAGAGTATATTCATCAACTGGAATAGGGCATAGTAACAATGAATAGGCATGGTAACAGGCTCAGCCAATGGAGCTTGTTTTTGGAAATAGAAACTTAAGCTAGAAGGCTGGGCATGGCTCAGCCCATTCTGTACTCTGTCTGCTCTGAACTAGAAACTGCTTGTAACTGCTGCTACGTTAAAGAAGAACTCTGTTACTGGTATTGTAAATACTCAACTGTTATTATGCATATAAAGAAGTTAATGAATCCAGCTGAATCAGTTTGTCTGTGTGTACTTTCTGGAAATGATTTTCTGCAACAAACTCTGACATGTCTTTTCTAGGGTTCTCACAGAGGTTATGTAGTCCCAGGAACATATGTATTTGAAATAAGGATATGGCCATAGTGTGATGCTTCAGAGACCCTTCCATGTGAACCTAGGAAAAGATGCAGTTTCTTCAGAAGGCAATGGCAGACATGTCCACACCCATTCCAAAGCACTTTTTCATCTTCAAATCCAAAGTGTTGATCATCCGTGGTAGATCTTCACATAACCTGGAGAGGTTGCAGTGCTTCTGACTCATGAAAAGAAAACTTAAAAATAAAAAATGAATTGTGCAAATGAGCTGTTTCTCTCTTAGACTCATAATTCCCTTTCCGTAAAAAAAGACATACAGTATTCATTAGTTGGTTTTGACTAGATCTTTGTCAAGCTCTGATGGCCAGTTTTAAATTATTGTCTTAAAATATATGGTCTCTGATTATTCAATGTAGGATTAATAATTGATAGAGGAAAATTGACACCCTGAATTCTACTTTGTCTTTGTCTATGTTTGTTAGGATTGCAGTAAAACAAAGGGGAAAAAAAGAAAATAGATTGTGCTTGCCTAAGGATCATCTACAGGTAGTTGTCACTTAATGACTGGTTGCTTAATGACCATTCAGAGTTAAGACAAACATTGCCAGCCCTACTTACGACCAGATTTTGAAGATCCAATAGCTGCACACTCATGTACCTTACACACATCCACAGTGGTCATGTGATTGCATTTTGGGCACTTAGCAATTGGATTGTATTTATGTTCATTTGCAGCATCTTGTGGTCACGTGACCACAATGTTTGGCTTTTTTTTTTTTTTTTTTGTTTCTTGTGACTTCCAGTGTCCAGCAAAAAAATGTCCACTGGGGAAAATGGGTTCATTTAACAACTGTGAGGTTTGCTTAAAGACAGCTGTGAAAGTCAAAAATCAGGCAGGGTCCCATGGTGACCTGCCTAATGATGGCCAAGATTGACAACTATAATTCTAGGCTTAATTACAATCGTAACTCAAGAACTACCTGTATTTGGAAGCAAATCATTTATTTGAATGACAATTGTATATTTATCTTCTGTCTCGTTTGAATCCCAGTAAATACAGAACTAAATGATATCAGATACAGAATATCCACTTTTGGAATACATTTTTCAGTTCCAAAGTATTATTCAAAAGAAATTTATAACGCTCAGAATGAACACTATTAATGTATAAGATAAACACGCTCTTTTTACACCACTAAAATGTAGACATTCTTGAGGTACCCTTGGCTCCTAGTAAATACATGGATACATTGATGAAATTTTATTGGCAGCAGCATGGAAATATATCATGATGCCTTATTTCAAAAATAACTTTTATTCCCAAGTTTAACTCAAAGCCTTAGCATTTCCTAGGGTTCTCCTCTGCAAACTTTTAAATATTAACCAGGCTTGGCCTTGCAGATGGACAGACGCAGTATTCTGCTGTGACTTTATTCCTCTCCTAAAGTCTTTTAAATGTAATGTAGGCCACTTCTTTATCCCCTTTTCATTAACTCCTCAAGCTTCAATAATCTACCTGTTAGCTTTGGCTGTCTCCAATTTGTCCTGTATTTGTGTGAACTGGGAGAACAGAGTGTTGGGTTGTTGAGGAATGTTCTTGACTAATGACTTGTCATTATTTAGACAATAGGAATGACTTAGGATTTGGCCAGCACAAAAGATGCTACAGATAATCCTTTGTTTATTCCATTCACTTGATTTGAATGGTTTTGCTGGAAGAAGTAATTACATGTTTCCATCCAAAGTCCTGGCTCTATTTTCTGAGTCAATTAAGATAAATTAAGAAAAAAAAACTGTGTGTGTGTGTGAGAGAGAGAGAGAGAGACAGAGAGAGAGAGAGAGAGACAGAGACAGAGAGAGACAGAGAGAGAGAGACAGAGAGACAGAGAGAGAAAGAGAGAAAGAGAGACAGAGACAGAGACAGAGAGATGGAGAAGGACAAGTTTTAGTTTCAAATGCTCTTGACTATAAACTGAAATAAAGTGTAATGTTTTTGTAGGATCCATTATTTATGTATTTTTCAAATTTATATCCCAGTTTCCTTCAACCAGTTCAAACATTTGCAAAAAAAGTATTAGAAAAACCATCATGCCATTCTTACTTTTAAATCAGCTTCGTCCCTATCAAAACATTAAAGGGACTTGTAGCAATTTTAAGACTAACAGATTTATTGTCTGTATTTATTATATTATAAAGGTACTGAAAGGCTGTTTTTGCTACAACAGACTAACTTGACTTTCCATCTGGAAATTCCACTGAACCTCCACAGAAAAAGAAAACAAAGGAAAAATGATCCATTGGTTTTGAAAAGCATCATATTATTATTATAAATTGTCAAGAGATTTACTTCTTCTGCATTTAATAATTCATTAAAATAAAATAAAATATTCAGTACAGGTAGTCCTCGACTTACGACAACAACTGAGCCCAAAATTTCTGTTGTTAAGTTAGACATTTGTTCAGTGAGTTTTCCCCATTTTACAACCTTTCCTGCCACAGTTGTTAAGTGAATCACTGCAGTGTTAAATGAGTAAGTTGGTTGTTAAGTGAATCTGGCTTTCCTATTGACTTTGCTTGTCAGAAAGGGGATCACAGGACCCTGGGGCACTGCAACAGTCATAAATATGAATTTGATGCCATGCTTTTGAATTTTGATCACATGACCATGCAGATGATGCAAAAATTGTAACTGTGAAAAATGGTCATAAGTCACTTTTTTCAGTGCTATTGTAACTTTAAATGGTCACTAAATGAACTGTTGTAAGTCAAGGACTACTTGTACTGCATTAGTGAGAGCATCTGGAGGGGGAAAATATATTTTAAAAAGTCAAGTTTATGGCTGTAACTGGATAATCAAAGTCCTAGTCCTGTTACATGTTTTTATACACATTCATCACTAGCCCATTCTAATGCAAGAGTAAGAAATCTTTGGTGATCAGAGAACACACGTTAATATATATTTTTTCTGATTTCATAGAAGGATCTTTCTTAAGGTCTTCTACCCTATTTCTATCTATGTGTTTATGTGTGTGTGTCTGTGCATATGTTTGAATCAATCTTGATTCCTGGACCACTACTTCGTCATTACATCTGTTGAGTCCTCGGAGTTACAATGACGTCAAAAGACTAGCCGGCTGCAGAACGCTCCTGATTGGCCAAGACGCAAGCAGCTGGCCGGCGGGAGAACACAGCCCCGCCATTGGTCCGCCCGTCTGACAGCTCCCATATAAGTAGCTGTCAGACGGCACATGTTGTTGTTGCCGTTCGAAGTTACCTGTTCTCACTGTTAGCAATAAATGTTGTCTGCTCACAACCTGCCTCACCTCAGTTCCTGCCCACTTCGTTCTTCCTACAGAACACTGGCGACGAGGATGAGATCGGGCTAAGGCAACAGCAAGCTGAAATCACTGATAGAGCTGAGGCACGCTGAGCTGAGTGTTGCCTCCTGTCACTAGTCAGGCGATGAGAAGTCGCATTAAGGCTACCTCCATGGCATTACATCCTTATAAGGATGACTACACTGCCCGCGTTCGTGCCTTTTGAGCCGGCCACTGAGACCTGGGATGACTACCTCGCATGGTTCGAGTGTGTCCTGCAGGTGAACGATTTCACAGAGCTGTCTAGCGCCTGGAAACTAGGCTATTTCCTCAGCTCATGTGGCCGCGAGATGTTCATGATGGCTTGAGCCCTGACTGCCCCTCAGCCTGTCAACACCATGCCCTGGGAGACCCTCTTGGAGAAATTGAAGAACCACTATTCTCCGGCTCCCTCACGCATCGCTAGATGGCACACGTTTTGACAAAGGATACACAGAGAAGTGGAGTCCATCAATGAATACATGGCCTCCCTTTGGACAGCTGCCCTAAATTGCAATTTTCACCATTTAGACGACCTTCTGCTGGATCAACTTGTCTGTGGGGTGAGAGATCTGAGGCTTCAGCGTCACTTGCTGGCCCGCACTGAGCTGAATCTACAGGCAGCATTGGACGAAGCCAGGGCGTCCAAACTATCAGAGAAATCAGCTACGGAGATTCAGCAGTTCCAATCATCCACCACCCTGTCCAGCAGGAACCAAGTCATCCAACACGAAGAAGCCGATTATGATGACCCCTCGGATGACGAGGAGGACATGAGTCACCTTAAAACGACCTGGAAAAAATGGACTCTGGCCATTAAACCTCCTCTGTCCAGTTGTCTAGGCTGTGGCGGGAACCATAATAGGTCTGACTGCAGGTTCAAGACCGCCATCTGCCGCCGCTGTGGCAAGAAGGGACACCTGTCGTGAATCTGCAGAGTTGCCCTGCCAACCTCTGAACCACCAGCCAAGCCCGCTTACTTTAAAAAAACTAACAAAAGACCGCAAAGACACCGAGAGGACTGCTTCACAATCTCCTGGGTTCCACGACCTCTGGCTATGGCCGTCAGCCATGCCACAGTGGCCTCCGCTACCAGCAAACTTTATCTCATGGTAAATTTAGAAGGAGTGGCCTGTAAGATGGAAGTGGACACCAGCTCTTCCAAATCCCTGATCTCCTGGACCACACTCCAACAACTGCTGCCTAACTTTTCCAAGCATCACCTCAAGCCGTGCCCGGTGACCCTCAAAGACTATCAGGGAAAATCCATTCCTATAGTGGGCTGTGGCACTTTCAATGTCACCTGCGGCAACTTCTCCGGCCGCCTCTCCCTCATTATTGTGAATGGCAACCTGCCCAGCCTCCTGGGTCTAGACTGATTCACTGCACTTGGCCTCAATGTGTCTGGCATCCACACCACGAGTACCGACACTTTCAGCATGCTGTCCAATGAATTTGTAGATGTCTTTGACAATGGCCTGGATAAATATAAGGGGAATCCCATATCATTTAATTTGGACCCCCAGGTAGCCTATCCACTTGAAACCTAGAAGGGTGCCATTTGTGCTCCACCCCAAGGTGGACCAGGAGTTAGATAAACTAATTGCCCATGGGGTCCTAGAGGCCATAGGCCACTTGAATTGGGAAACCCCTATAGTGATCCCAAAAAAGCAGGATGGCTCAATTAGAATCTGCGCTGATTATAAGTGCACAATTAATAGGGCTTTACAAGCCAACCCCTACCCTGTGCCAGTAGTGCAACACCTCCTTCACTCTTTGGGCCAGGGTAAGATATTTGCCAAGCTGGACCTCATGAAAGCATACCAGCAGCTCCCGGTGGATGAAGCTACCACCATGGTTCAGACCATTGTCACCCACCACCCAAATGCAAGCGCCTCCAATTCAGAGTCAGCTCCAAGCATATTCCAGAGCCTGATGGAGTGGCTGCTCCAGGGACTAGACAGGGTGGTACCCTATTTTGATGATGTTCTGGTCTCTGCCACCTGTCAAACTGAACTCATCAATAAACTAAGAGCCGTGCTGCAACATTTCAGAAACGCGGGGCTAAAACTAAAACAAGAAAAATGCAAGATTCCCAGGTAAAATTTTTAGGCTTCCTTATCAACTCCAAGGGACTCCACCCCACTCCTTCTAAAGTAGAAGCCATCAAAAAGATGCCTACCCCATCTTCTAGAGCTGAGCTGCAGGCATTCCTGGGACTGCTTAATTTTTATGCCATTTTTCTGCCCCATAAGAATTCCCTGGCTGAGCCCCTACACCATCTATTGGACTCTAAAACTCCATGGCATTGGAGTCCTCGGGAAGCCTGCGCATTCCAAGTCGTTAAAGATATATTGACCTCCAAGGCAGTACTAGTCCAATACAATGGCAGCCAGCCACTGTCATTGGCATGTGATGTTTCGCCTTATGGCATGGGGGCTGTTCTGAGCCACATACTGCCCAATGGGACTGAGGCCCCTATTGCCTATTATTCGCGGACCTTGTCTGCTGCTGAGCATAATTACAGTCAGCTAGATAGGGAAGCCCTAGCAGCTGTAGCTGGAATCAAATGATTCCATGACTACGTCTATGGGCGATTTTTCCATTTGGTCATGGACCACAAGCCCCTCTTAGGGTTGTTGGCTGGCGACCGCCAAACCCTTCAGGTCTTATCCCCGCAAATGTCACTGTGGACTGAATTTTTGGCAGCCTACACTTACTATACTTACTATAGGCCAGGGAAGGAATTGGGACACGCAGACGCCCTAAGCTGCTGCCCGCTCCCGGCGCCTGTCTTAGACCCCGCTCCTGCAGCCTCTGTCCTTTTAATAGAAGAGCTGCAGACTCCCGTCTCCACATTGGACATTGCCAATCATTCTGCCTCTGACCCCGTCCTCTCCCAAGTTTTGGATTGGGTGTGCAGGGGATGGCCTATGGGGCCAGTGTCACCTGAATTCCAACCCTACCACCTCAGACAGCACGGACTGTCCGTACAGAACGGGTGCTTCCTGTGGGGAAACCGGGTAATAGCTCCTCCTGAATTGAGGGCACCAATTTTAAACTGCCTGCACGCTGCCCACCCTGGCATCGTGCGCATGAAGTCTTTGGGACACAGCTATGTTTGGTGGCCTAAGATGGACAAGGGAATTGAAGACTGGGTAGCCAAATGCCAGATATGTCAACAGTCCAGGCCAGCCCCCCCATCGGCCCTGGCTCAGGAATGGGACACACCTAGGGCACCCTGGTCACGGATCCACCTAGATCTTGCAGGACCTTTCCATGGCCAGACCTTCATGGTCATAATAGATGCCTATTCCAAATGGGTAGAGTTGGCCTTAATGCCATCTACCATATCAGAGGCCGTCACAAGGGTGTTAGAAAGGCTTTTTGTGACACATGGGCTGCCCGACACCATAGTGTCCGATAACGGCCCCCAATTCACATTGGCACCCTTCCAGATGTTTCTAGCCAAGCATGGCATTCGCCATGCCCCTACTGCCCCATTTCACCTGGCTGCTAATGGATTGGTAGAACGAAGCATCAGATCGGCTAAAGAAGCATTAGGCCACCTAGGGCCTGGAAATTGGCACGCCAAAATATGCCAATACCTCATGGCACAACACACCACCCCATGCCCAGCCACCAATCAAAGCCCGGCTGAGATACTTATGGGCCATCGGCTCAGGACCAACCTGGACCGACTGCACCCCAACTATGCCATCGAAGAAACTCACAATGAAAATAACCCCCTTAGAACATTTGCAGTCAGAGATCCAGTGTTTGCCCAAAATTATGGGACTAATATAAGATGGCTGCCAGGAAACATCATACACCTAACCGGACTCTACTCTTATAGGGTCGAACTCAACGACGGTCAAATATGGCAGCGACATATAAACCAATTCAGGCAGAGAGTTCCAGGCACGACTAATCAGCAACCAGAGCAGGCCCAATCTTTCCCTGAGACCTTACCACGCTCCAGGAACCATCAGGCCCAGCCGGAGCCCATCCAAACACCCATGACCGAAGTGTTCTCGGCGCCAGACATACCTGAACAGCCTGGCCCTCCAGCGATGAATGGACATCCACTTGAGTTAACCGCAGAGTCGCTGGGAGTTCCAAAGGACTCTTCGCCAGCTCCTCCCTCTCCGGCCGCTGCCCCTGAACTTAGACGATCAGGACGTACTTATCCGACTACGCATGCTCCATCGGGGAGGTGAGGGGTGTTGAGTCCTTGGAGTTATGCCGCCACCAAAAGACTAGCCGGCTGCAGAATGCTCCTGATTGGCCAAGACGCAAGCAGCCGGCCAGTGGGAGAATACAGCCACGCCATTGGTCCGCCCATCTGACAGCTCCTATATAAGTTGCTGTTAGACGGCACATGTTGTTGTTGCCTTTGGATTCAGAGTCTCCTGGTTATTAGCCTGTTGCTTTAACCACTATACCAGACTGGCTCTTGTTAACATCATACAAATTGAAATCTCAGCAGTACAATCTTAAATCCATCCAAGAGTTGAAAAATAGAACCATGAAGAGTTATATACAGCCAGTGAATGAATGATTGATCTCTGCTGTATAGTCAATCTTTTCTGTGTCCTATGGAGGCATGATCATTGAGAGGAATATCTTATGATATCATATTAAGGTATTATGTTGGCTGATCCGCTCATTTTTATTAAGAGCAGAGAAGATCAAAACATAATTACGATTGGTATAGGATTACTTCCTCTTATGTTTGGTTTTAGTTTAGTGCAATATTAGTCTCCATTGTTTTACACTTCAAACTCATAAATTCTTCAGTGATGGACAGACTAGGCATACTTCATTAATCTTTCATATCTGATCTTAAATTTCTGTTTTTAATGAATTGCTTCTTATTAATTAAATATAAAAAATGAGATATTGATTCATCAATTGTTATTAACTTCAATTCTGCAGACATACTGTAGTTAAAGCCATATATTTATCTTTCCAGTACTAAACAATAAGTCTTTTTGACACACATAATTTGACATAAAGCTCAGTTTCTTTGTTCAGATGTCAATTTTATAAGAATAAATGAACTTCTGAAATAATTGATTATTGAAATTACTGAATCTCACAACTAAGTTAATGTACATAATGGCTTTTTTTCCCAATGGAACAATGTTGGAATTTAAGAAACATATTTTTAAATAAAGCATCAATTTCATTGCATCTCCAACATGATCATCACAGACAGACAGACAGACAGACAGACAGACACACACACACACACACACACA
>QLTV01001699.1:105147-119470 GCA_003457575.1 Thermophis baileyi
GTGCTCTGTAACATAGTAGAAAGCGTAGTGTGGTATTTAATGACAGTTCGCAGACTATGGTTTCTGGTAGAGCGAGATCATGTTTAACTTGAATTTTTTTTAGGTTTAGTGATTTTTTATAGAAGATGGCAACTCCACCTCCTCTGCGGGTTTCGCGATCGGACCTTTGTATTTTGTGTTCTGATTGTTTTATAATGGAGTCAGGGAGGGATGCGTTCAGCCATGTTTCACAGACAAATATAATGTCGAATTTAGCAGTTTTTAGTAAGAGGAGGAGTTCGGGTATTTTGTTTACGATGCTTCTTGCATTAATTAGCTTGCATTTAAGATCAGCAGTGGTAGATATTGAGGAAGTAAGGGGCGTGCATGCCTAGTTTTGGATGATGAGAGGTTGGTTTTGGTTGGTGGTAGGTTGGATGTTGGGTTGGGTGATGAGGGGTTGCATGTTAGATGGTGGATTGCGGGACTTAGGTTTGATGCAGTCAGCGCGGTAGTCAATGTATAGGTCAGTATGTCCTTGGTCATGAAGTCTTTTGAGTTCTGCACGGAGTTCGCGGGAGCGGATTCGTTGTAGTATGGATAGGTCAGGCCGTGAGCGAAGTTTTTTGGGGTTGGAGTCATTTCTGTTAATAGAGTTTATAGTGTAAATGAATTTTCGTTTGCTGAATTCGTTGTTAGTCAGCAGTTCCAAGAAGATTCCACATCTATTTACAGGTAATCCTGAGGGCATAGATAGACCTCCAAGTGTCCTCAACTACTCTCAGAAAGAGTGCTAATGGCCAGGTGACTACAAGGAATATAAATCCTTCCATTCTCCACCATTCAATCAGAACTGAAGAAACTTCTTGGATGAGAAGCAAAACATCTTTAAGGGAAAACAAAGTCTAAAAGCACTTTTTGGACAACCATGACCTAGATGACCGAGAACCTCCATAAACATTTAGCATCACTTATTTCGGGTTTTTTTTTCCAAATTCTCCATCTAATTTTTACTCTTGGTATTCTGTTGTTCTCTCAGCCAAGTTCTAACCAGGTCTCATTTTGCTAGTCGGCTAGTTGTGTGGATAAATGTTGCTACTCTAGTCTAAATCTGACCAATTACCATTATAATTATGGTAATTATAATGGTAATAGAATATTTGGACTAATTTTAACCCTGTTAAAAACATCCTTATCTGATATTGTCCTGCCTTAATTTTGTATAACTTATTGTCACTCCGGTGCCAGCCAGCCTTTACCATATCTTAAACAAGTTTAATTCTTGTTGGTAAAATAGGAAAGTTTGCCAAAAGAAAAGCTTAGCATCCTAAAAGGACTTTTCTTGGTTATTTTTAATCACAGCTCAAAAATACCCTTAATCTTAGTTGGAAAGTTAATTGCATCTTGCAGGAGTCATTTATTTTAATTGCGTTCCTGTTCAGTTATAAGCAGATCTGGAATGCAAAACTTTTCATAACCATGAAGTGGTAGCACAGAGACGAATGTATTCAAGCATTTTACAGACCAGGTTTAGTAGCCAAAATAAAATAAAAATAAAAATAATAATAAAATTGAATGAAACAAAACATTTCTAAGCGTCTATTTAATCCTCTATATAAAAACAGACTGTGTGGTTTGCTTGTTTGCTTTGTTATGGAGCTATAAGACTTAGAGTGATAGAAAGAGGCTGAGCACCTTTTAAAAGCTGCCTTTGCTTTCTGTTTGCAAAGCTGAGTCGCCCCATTTGGGTGAGTCATTCACCAGAAACCTAAGCTGTTGAAATTCCAACTTAAAACTTTGTGGGGAAAAGTAATATAGTGGCTGCTGGCTGTCTTAGTTATTTAGGAAAGATGTGGTTAGAAGCTCTAAAAGGGAACTCAAAAAGCTATGTGATCATTCACATAAACACACACACACACACACACACGTGCGCACGCATAAACAAACACAAAGAGGTAACAATAATGACAAATATTTCACAAGGAGCCACAGAGAAAGTTGCCTATGAAGAAGCACATAGGGATCAGTATATTAGATCCAGCTGAAAACAGATCCAAATATGGAAAAACACTTCAAGAATTAATTCTTTAAAAGATTGTGTCAACCATTGGAGACCAAAGGACGACAACAAAAACTGCTGAGAATGAAATGGTGTTGCAAAATATGTAAGATCAAATGTACAGGCAGAGCCAGGATTTTTGTTTCAATTTTGGCCTCCAAAATTCCTGGTGGACTCTATATAACACCAAAATAATACAGGGGAAAAAATCTTAATTCTCTGCTGGCATCTCTTGCTCATCCAGATTTTAGAAGCCTAGATAGAATAGACCTATATTTATCCTTTTTAAAAATTCTACTAAGCCAATTTCAGTGTGCATATTATAAGTTTTATTTGTTGCCCCTGTCCACGTGGAAGGAACTATGCTTCCAATTTTGGTGTATCTTGACAGAATGAGCTGCAGAAGCTGCAAAATAAATGTTTGTGGGTTGTTGGTGGTCCTTTGGCTAAAGGTTTGACATAAACTGTGGAACTAAGATTTATAGTTTGGTCATAGTTATAGTAACTGGAAATGATGGGGTTAAATTTGAAGTTGTTCTATTATAGGTTGAAGTTTAGACACTCCCCGTCAACCCCACATCCATTCATCTCTCTCTAAATAGAGCATAAAGATATTCTGACATCTGCCTATCACCTTTATCTTTCAAGAATCTGTTTCTCAACTCTAGTATATAGAGTGGCCAGTGTCCCTGTTTATAGCTATTTTTGCTCTTTGGGATATTCCAGAATATATGATTTACCCCATTAATAAATGGTTCTGTCAGCATTTAAGTCAACCTTGGTGTCCCTCCTTTAGCAATAGCACTTAGACTTACAGGTATATACCACTTCACAGTGCTTTACAGCCCTCTCTAAGTGGTTTTACAGAGTCAGCATATTGCCCCCAACAATCTGGGTCCTCATTTTACCCACCTTGGAAGGATGGAAGGCTGAGTCAACCTTGAGCCTGGTGAGATTCAATCTGCCAAAATGCTGGCAGCCAGTGATCAGCAGAAGTAGCCTACAGTACTGCACTCTAACCACTGCGCCACCGCGGCACCATTTCTTCCATTAGCCTGAAAAGGCACCATCGGATTTTGGACCTCTAGTGAAAGATGATTGTTAGAAAGGTGTATAATAAATATGGGTTCAGACTATATAAACTAAGTGAATTGAATGGATAGAAGTGCATGGCTGTATTTGCATTGTTCTGACTTCACATTGCAAGCTCTGATTTGCCAGTTGTGTTGATCTTCTTGTTGATCAAATTCAGTCGAAAGAGTAGAGGTTAAAATATGCAGCATCTTGAACAGCCAGAAAAATCTTTGGACTGGCTGATTATAAATATGATAGTGAGAATTGCACATCTCTCTTTGAATTAAGGACTTTTAGACTGGACTGTTTGAGTAAATTTAGACTGTGTCACAGTGACATTGGTGTTTTTTTTTTCTTACCAGTTCTCATTCAATTTAATGAATAAGAATTTGAAGGCAGGATAAGAGCAATGGATGGAACAAATTAAGGGAAAAAGCAATCTAGAACTAAAGATAAATTTCATGATAGTTATAACAATTAATCAGTGGAGTGACTTGCCTCCAGAAGTTGTGGGTGCTCCAAACCTGTAAGTTTTTAAGAAAAGATTGGACAACCATTTGTCTGGGATTGTATAGGGTTTCCTGCTTGAGTAGGGGGGTTGGACTAGAAGACATCCATAGTCCCTTCCAACTCTGTTATTCTGAATTTATTTTTTGGAATTTATTTCAAAGAGAGAGGAAATCACTAGAATTCTCCTGGGGAGAATAGTGATTCCTTGCACTTATTTAAATATGAGGTGTCCAAGTTCTGGGTATATAAAAGTCTTGTCTTTTACTACACAACATACTCTCTAATATTCTGCAGCATATACTTTGAGTAAATACTAACGAAAAAGAAGAATAAATTTTTCCTCTGGGGTTTTTCAAACTGGGCAGCCAGGCAAATCCCTGAACAACATAAAGTTGTGTAAGAATGTGTCAAAATAACATCTATAACAAACCAGTAATAAGAGAAATTCAAAAGCAATTTTCAAACACTCCATAAAGTAGATAAACCAAAGGAGCCTTTTTTTCTTAGGGATAGAAAACTGTTCAAAGCAGATTTTGGCCTAGCATTATTACAGACCACTTGTGTATTAATCCTCTACTGCCAAAAGGATTCTATACTATGATTCTAACTAAAGAAAAAGTTGCAGGCTAAATCTTAGCTAGTTCTTTCCAAGCTATCCCAGTAGAGTGGCATATGCAGACCTACCCAAGAATTGTTGCAATCACTCTGAACTCAGCCCTGAAGCGGTTATGCTTGAGGTCAGTTTGTTGACTTTTCCTATTTACTGCAGCAGCATCTCTTTAGAAGCATGGTGACCATCTATCTCATCCAAAATCAGTAAAAATGGTCTCTACCCTTTGACTGCCTTTCCATGAGGAACATCAAATAAAAATTCATGCATTCTCAATTCACTTAGCCAAAGGAGAAGGGAATGAGTTAGAAAGCTCTTAACACAATTCCTTTCCAGATGAGAAGTCCACATTAATTTTTTGCAGCAAAAGTAGAAATTATTGGAAGGGCAGGTAGTTAGTTATAAACGGTTATGATTCAATATGGTACGGAGTTACAAGAAAGCCAGTTTGAAAATAAATGGAAGTGCAAATGAATCTGCATTTTTTTAAAAAAATTTTTTAGCATTTCTCATTTATTGTTGAGGTTAGGGCCAAATCTTTACACCATGGTAGCTAAGAGAAGCATGTTGCAAACTTAAGCTGAACATGAAGCACTAATCATGCAAATAATAGCATTTTTAATTAAACTAATCCCTACAAGAATCTAATAGCAGCACAGCAGTCTCTTCTGAAATCTCTAATAATTACCCTTTGGTAAGAGTGACGTTTTAGTTCCATTACTCTTAGCCTCAACAATGAGTTTATAGTTTGTTCTGTTTAGATAGTTGTTTCCCTTGTATTTTTCAATTCCATGTTCAACAAAAACAAAAATTGGTAGTGAACACAAAGAATTTAAATCTAACCACACAGAAGTTGAGAGTTGGAACTTGGACAAGTCAATGTTTACTTGTTGAAGCAGTGACACATTTTGAAAAATGCTGGGTAGATTTCTCCTTCATAAAAATAACTGTGTTCAGAATGCCCTGAATTATAAGCCACATAATACAGGATACATACCATGCTAATTTATACTTCTGCATCATCATCTATCAAAAAAGGGCCCATGTATTTCTTCTCCGAGCAGCAAGGATTATAATGCATGCCAAAATTTGCATACATGTTTGTTTGTTTGTTTATATATATATATATATATATTTTGTCAAGCATATATTAGATAACAGATATAGGTATAAACATGGTTATTAATATATGAAATGGATACAAATAAAAGGGGACATTAGGACAGGGATGGTAGGCACGTTGGTGCGCTTATGCACGCCCCTTACAGACCTCTTAGGAATGGGGTGAGGTCATAGTAGATAGTCTAAGGTTAACGTTTTGGGGGTTTGGGGAAGAAACCACAGATTCAGGTAGTGTATTCCAGGCATTGACCACTCTGTTGATGAAGTCGTATTTCCTGCAATCGAGTTTGGTGCGGTTTACCTTAGGTTTGTATCGTGTGCTCGTGTGTTGTTGTGCTTGAAGATGAAGTAGTCATTGACAGGTAGGACATTACAGTAGATAATTTTATGTACTATGCTTAGGTCAGACTGAAGGCGGCGTAGTTCTAAGTTGTCTAAGCCCAACATTTCAAGTCTGGTGGCATAAGGTATTCTGTTGTGAGCAGAGGAGTGTAGGACTCTTCTCGTGAAATATCTCTGGACTCTCTCAATTGTATTAATGTCCGATATGCAGTGCGGGTTCCAGACAGATGAGCTATATTTGAGAATTGGTCTAGCAAATGTTTTGTATGCTCTAGTTAGCAGTACAATATTACCAGAGAAGAAGCTACGCAAGATTAGGTTAATAACTCTTAATGCCTTTTTTGCAATGTTGTTACAGTGGGCTCTGGCACTTAGATCATTAGAGATGAGTACTCCAAGGTCATTAGAGATGAGTCCTTGACAGAGTGAGGGTCGCCTACAAGGTCGTGTCCATCCAGCTTGTATTTTATGTCCTGATTTTTTATTTTTATTTTTTGCCAATATGTAAGACAGAGCATTTGTTGGTTGAGATTTGAAGTTGCCACTTGTTTGACCATTCTGACACATAGTCAAGGTCTTTTTGAAGGGTAGCAGCAGTGTCGGTGGTGTTGAATAGTTTTACATCATCAGCGAAGAGAATGCAGTTGCTTTTAATATGATCACAAAGGTCATTTATGTAAAGTATAAAGAGAGTTTGTCCTAGAATGCTGCCTTGGGGGACACCGCTGTTAACAGGTACAGGATTTTATAGGGCACTCTCTATTTTGACCACTTGTTGCCTGTTTGACAGGAATGTAGCTATCCAATTATGCAGGGGTCCAAAAATGCCATAAGATTTTAGTTTTAGAAGTAGTTTGTCGTGTACCACTAAAGGCTTTACTGAAGTCTATGTAAATTGTGCCTATTGCTTTGCCCTGATCGAGTTATGTAGTCCATATGTTTTTGCAGTGTAGAGTTGCAGATATGTTTTTGCAGTGTAGGAGTTGCAGATTACAGGATAATTTTTTTTCTGAAACCAAATTGTTTGTTAGAGAGTAGGTTGTAGGTCTCTAAGTGTAGGGTAATGGATTGGTTAATGATTGATTTGCAGGTGACACAACATAAAGAGATTGGTCTGTAATTTTCAACTAGGCTGGGGTCTCCCTTTTTGAAGATAGGGATGACCGTGGCTAGTGACCATAGGTTGGGTAGGGAGCTGGTCCTGAAAGATTTTTCAAAAATTATGCTTAGAGGTTCTGCTATGGCAGTGGAAAGCTTTTTTAAGAAGTAGGCACATAGTCCATCAGGTCCAATAGATAGAGATGGTTTTAGATTGTGTAGTGCCTTTTCAACGTTATCTTCTGTAAAATCGATATGTATTAGATCGTTGTAATTATCTGTGGTACAACTAAGAAATATTGGGCATGAGCCATTGCTGTTTACAAAGACTGAGACGAAGAATGTGTTAAAGAGGTTGGCTTTAACGGTTTCATCATTACAGTCTTTACCATTAGGTCCTTTATGGGGTGGGATGGACCTCGAGTCTTTGTTGTTTGTTGTTTACAAAATTATAGAAGGCATGGGTGGATTTCATGTGCAGAAGGTTTTCCTCTTGTTTGATGTGATAATTGGTGCATTCAGTCTTTATCTGGTGGCATAAGTTTTTGTAGCAGCTTTTAAAGTTAGCTACGTAGACAGTTTTGTTTTTTCGCCAAAGATATTTATTTATTGATTGATTGGAGCTTCCTTATTGTTATGAATAATTTGTTTTTCCTGGTTTTGGGGGTTATTAGTGGTACCTATAGTTTAATGACTCTTTTGACTTCGAGCAAAAAATTGTTGTAGTGGTCTTCAGCAGTATTGCAGCCAGTGAATAGAATTTGCCAATCAAGAGATGAGAGGTCAGTGTCTATGAGATCATAGTTGGCTTTTTTAAAATTATAATTGGGGATCCCATCATTATGATTATTTTTGTGAGGATGTATGTTGAGACAAAAGTCAATCATGCTGTGGTCACTGTTGGAAAATGGTTCTTTTATTTGTAGTCCATAAATTGAGTTTAAACTGTTGCAGAAGATGAGATCAAGGCAGTTGTTGAGTCTAGTGTTGTTAGTTACTAGTTGATCCAGTCCCAGTGCTAGATACAGCATTGTACATGGTTGCATGTATGGGTTCAGTTGTACATTCATTTAGGGTCCAATTAATAAGAGGTAGATTGAGGTCACCAAGAAAACTAAGAGGGTGTGGGTAGGAGGCTGCCCATGTTAGTAGTGAAGTTAACTTGTTCACATGTACGATGTCATAATTGGGGGCTCTGTAACATAGTAGGAAGCGAAGTGTGGTATTTAAGGACAGCTCGCAGATAATGGTCTCAGGAAGAGCGAGTTCCTGTGTAACTTGAATATTTTTTTAGATTTAAGGACTTTTTATAGAAGATAGCAATTCCACCTCCTCTACGGATTTCGCGATCGGACCGGTAAACATATGGTATGGTAATGGAGTCAGGGAGGGATGCGTTCAGTCACGTTTCGCAGACAAATATAATGTCAAATATAGCCGTATTTAGTAAGAGGAGGAATTCAGGTATTTTATTTACAAGGCTTCTTGCATTAAGTAGCTTGCATTTAAGGTTAGTAGTGGTTGGTATTGAGGAAGTTAAGGGTGTGCTTGCCTAGTTTTGGATGATGGGGGGGTTGGATGTTAGGATGTGGGTTGCGGTACTTACTTTTGATACAGTCAGCACGGTAGTCAATGTATAAGTCAGTCTCTCCTTGGTCTTGTCATCTTTTAAGTTCTTTGCGGAGTTCTCGGGAGCGGGCACGTTGCAATATGGATAGGTCAGGCCATGAGCGAAGTTTGTTATGGTTGGTGTTGGTGTTGGCGATGGAGTTTATTGTATGAATGAATTTGCATTTGCTGAATTCATTCTTGCAAACGACTCTGCAAAAGCGTGGGGCCACCGAGCCATCACTGTTTTTGAACTCAGGGCCATATACCAAAATATAGGTACAAGAAAGGGGGGGAAAGCTTTCTTTTGAAACAGAACTAGATACAAAGGACCTTTCAAAACTCTCCACCAATTTAGGTACTGTAGAGCAATCAGATGTTTAAAACATATATAGCTCTATAATTTTTCCCTACTTTAGCAACATATTACAGCTGAAATAGCATCTTGACATTCTCTACCAAAATGGTGGACAGAGAAATTGAGTAGATAATTTCACAGAAATGTAGGTTTGGAGTTCTTGTACTCCAAGGCAGTTGCTACAAAAAAAAATCTTCATGCCATCCTCCAGATAAGTAGAACTTATCAATCAAATTGTGAAGAACAGGACTTAGAGGGGCTGAAAAATGCCCATAGGACTTTTTTCCTAATGAAGTCTTCTCTTAGGATGTAATTGAGGTTTCAGAAGCTAGTAGAGAGCAGATTGTAGAATGGAAGATGAGATATTATAAATTCACTTACCTCTTTTTAAACATAAAAATCCTTCAAAAGAATTACAAAAACGAATTCTCTTGCATCAGACTGAGCTTGAAACTCAAAGAATATAGGCTGGAGATTTTTTTTTTTTTGCCTAACACTGTGCAATAATAATGTATTTTCTTAAAGAAAAAAAACCAAAGAGTGAACATTTCAACCCAAAGTGGAGAATTACTCTAATGTTAATTCCAAAATATTGAAAGATTTTTGGTCAACATGATGAAACATTTCTTCAGATGCCAATTGTTTTTTTTCTTCTTCTTGCCTTCTCTTGATATTGACCTACTTCCTTGTACTCCAGTAATCATTTGGACGAATGTTCCTTTTTGGGATGCATAATTAAATGTCAAAAACTCACTGCTCAATATGTAATTCACTCACCATTCCCTCACTGTTTGAAGGAGCCAGAGTTCATAAGAAGGATGGATTGAATACCTAACAACATCTGGCATGAGTAGAGAACTCAGCCCTCTCTATAATAGCATTACAGTTATGGTAGGAATGACAGCTCAATGGAAAGAGATGGATGAACTATGAACCGGGGAGATCCACAGTTGCTACTTAATGAAACAGCACGTTGTAACCTCTGGTCATGGACACATTGGCCTGTTAGTAGTGACAAGCCATATCAGGAGTTCCAGAGCAAATCATATTTGTCACATCTAATGGAGAACGATGAGGGTCTCTGAGTTACTAGGAAAGCTGAATATAGTTTCCATTCCAGTAATCAGGATCAAAACATTGCTTGGTTGCCTTGGCCAATTTAATCTGTCACTTAATTAAACAAATTACTGTTTCCAATCTTTTCAGTAGAAAAAAGAAATAGAGAGAGATGCTTAAGGAAGTACGTATGGGGGAGAATTCTAACTACTGTATTTAATAAGAAAGGAAGGTATTTTACATTACCAGAATCATGTTTTCACTAAGATTAATAGCGCCATTTTATTTCTGCTACTTAAAGTAGCTTGAGTTCCCATCAACAAAATCAAATTTAATAAAGCTCTGGGGCACCATGTATGTCACAATCTCTGCCTCCAACTACTTGTTCCCATGTGAATGTTTAATTTATCATAATTATATATCCTTTAATCTTTAGGCTGTACCAAATGGATGAGAAAGGAGCTTTTAATTTGAAGACCTTCTAAATGTTAGGTTTATAATAAACTAAGCATAGAAGGCAAAGATCAAAATAGTCCAAACAATCTCTTAGAACACTTACACACATTTTCTTCCCAGTCTCCAAGCTAGGAGCTGAAAAATTGAATGCAGGTACCAACACCTATATGTAATATAAACAGAAGGACTCCACAAGACCATCAGTTTCCCATCACACATGACAGATGTGTACAATATATCTATATGCATTTTTGGCCCACAGGTGACTCTACAAAGGAGGCATCAATTACCTAAAGACTGATGCAAATGATTTATTTCTAGCTGTTAAGTCCACACTGTTGCAACATACACATGAATTCCAGAAGTAAGCAGGCAGGAAAAAATCACATAGGATATTTCTATCTGATTGGCTTATCTACTGAAAGGGTGAGGAACAAGTTGGAAACCTAGTTTATTTATTGATTTATTTGATTTTAGAAATGTATAAAACCACACAACTCTATGTTGATAGCATCTTCAGGTAGATATAAAATAGAAAGGGAAAGTGTGTAGGCTCCTAAGTACTCCACACACCAGGGCTCTGGACTCAAATGCTCTCCTTCTGTCAACACTGACTGGACCTGACCACAGAGATAGGAGAATTACCATATTACTGTGCTTCCCACTCCTAATCATTGAAAGGTACTGCAAGATCAAGAAGAACCAGAACAGTTGACTACCCCAGCTCTGCAAAATGTCATCAACAAATGGGACCAATAATGATTTGGGTTCTATTTGGGATTGAAACATGACTGAAGGGTACAGATAATCAGCTTCCTTCAGGTGCTCACGGCTCTGCTATCTTCTCAACAGGAGATGTATGAAATTGTCCAGTATCGAATACAGGGAAAGCTTTTTAAGGAGAGGTGCTTCACTATCTTCTACAAGGCCTCATGGATTATTTCTCCATCAGAGAAGCCACATTTGCAACATGGACCATCTACCTGTCACCTCCTGGACACTTGTCACCTACCAAGAAAGACAGGGATTTAACAAGCAGGTTATCAACTTAGCAGATCCAAGGTTCCTATCCACATCCTCAGGAGTTTTAGTGTCAGACTCCAGATAAATTCTTTCTCCCATCATCTCAGGAGGATCTACACAATTACAGTACAAAAGCTGACCAAATCCAAGTGACTTTTTTCTGTAGGTATCTACAGCCTTGTAGACGATCCTATGACTCCTTCCTCCTCTGGAGAGAACAGATCATTTTAAACAAGATTGTTGGAAAGTTATCTGTAGATGTGATAAGTGTAGGAAAATAACTAGAATTTGTTCCTCTTATCACCACAAAGCACAGGTCTATTCTAAATCCTTGCTCATGTTCTCACTGTTCCTATTAAAACCATTCTTTGTTTTTCATAAAAAATCTTGAAAGAGGGCATTTACTCTTGTAATTTATTTTTCAGAGATCATATGGCAGTGATATGCAATGACTAAGTTTTAAATTCTACCAACTTCCATTCTTTTGGCTCTAATGCAATCATCCACATATTCAGACTTCTACCCAACTGTCATATCATGCTTCTACCGTATTGCTATTCTAATCACTAAAACTACAGTAGTTTTAATTCAATTCACTTAATTATATTAAAGAATCTTACTGTTACAGTTCTTTTTGAAGAACATTCTTAATAGGAAAGACTTATGAAGGATGCCTATCTGATGCAGGTATCAAAAGTTGTTTTTTAACCTGTGAAGAGTTTTATTTCTTGAAAGGCAAAGGTGAGCCTTCTAGCACGCATTTAATGTAAGTCATCGATTTGATTTGTATCATTGATCCAATCTGATATGATGGTTTACATTGATTTGGAAAATCAAGTAAATTTTAGCTGATATTTTAATTCAAAGCATTGTTTCCAGCATTGAAAAAGAATTTTTGCATGGGCAAATTTATTTTCAAATCACTAATTTCATTCAGAGGCAAAAGATTTGATTCAATGGTTTGATTCAAATCGTTGATCTGATTTGGAAAGTCAAGTGAATTTGTAGATTTAAACAAATCTCCTTCAAAACAAATTGCTGAATCAAAGCTACACATACACTCAGTAATTTGCTGAGGAGTAGAGGATGGCGCAGGACTAAAATAATACCCTACTTCCCACATCCCAGGGAGAGCAAATCATGCTAGATTCATCACTGACAGACAATGTTTTAAATTAGGACAAAAGTAGATGAAATTAGGCCAAGAACCGCATGCAATCATAGGTTATATGTTGTCCTCACCTAATCTAATGCAGATCAGTACCATGGATGATCCTTCCATTTGTCTTTAAACATAAAGAGATTTAAAAGTTCTATCAGGTCTTAGCAGACCCCATCTTTTAACAGCTGGAATGGATTATTGTAATGTTTTGTTGAATAGTGTCCCAGATTCTCTTAATTGAAAATCTAAATTGATAGAAAATGCCACTCCTAGCAAATTAAAGTGATTAAAGTCAGGAACATGTTAATACACTTCTTAAAGGCTTATAATGTTGAACAAGGAGACTGTTAAATGCCTTTTGCTGCGTGCTACATTCCTTTGATAGTAGCCTCTCTAGTTTAGACCTGTTGTAATGAAAGGAAGATGGAGAATAAAGTTTGATTTTTTATATATATACCGTACATACTCGGCCTACAACTTTTGAATAAATTGTAAATTGATCAGAAGTTATGTCAGCAGGGCATTCTGAGTTGTTCAGCAGAATGTCCTGTACATTCAAGATAAAATTTTAGTTAGATGGTGACTAATATGGAAATTGGGGGGCGGGGGAGGATTGTTCTGCAGAGAACTCCTAGTCTGTTTTGGGAGCCTGATGCAGGACATCAGAAGTGATTGTATGAGGCCAGCTGGCTTCAGAACTATTCCAATACAAATTGGTAGCTGGATCCAGACTGAAATATGGTAAAACAGTTTCATTTCCTCATAATCTAGCATGGTGGGGGGGGGGACACAAATGGCTAAAAGGAAAATTGCAGGCAAAACAATTGTAGGAGACAAAGTCTACTGAAGTTCACTGAACTTAGTTGAGGGAGTTTTGAGCTATGCTACTTTCATTTCAGTAATCCATTCCTGTTTGGGAGGGAAAATAACATTTTGTAAAGATTTTGTAAGCTGCTCAAACTTTACTGGAATGGGAAACCTTAACAAATTTAATGAAATAATAAACTTCACTGGACATCCAGAATTGAATATCACTGAACTCCTTTTAAGAGAAACAGAACCGTAGAAAGGAAACAAAAATAATGTAACTTCTGATGTTTTTTCATCACAATGAATTAGGATTAGGGTCATCTGAGGAGCAAACTGAGCAGAAATACAGATAGCAATAGCAATAGCACTTAGACTTATATACCGCTTTACAGTGCTTTACAGCCCTCTCTAAGCGGTTCACAGAGTCAGCATATTGCCCCCAACAATCTGGGTCCTCATTTTACCCACCTCGGAAGGATGGAAGGCTGAGTCAACCTTGAGCCGGTGAGATTTGAACTGCGGAACTGCAGCTAGCAGTCAGCTGAAGTAGCCTGCAGTACTGCACTCTAACCACTGCGCCACCTCGGCTCTATAACCTGGTTATAGTGTAACTCTGGGAATCATGGCCCTTGGGGCAATGGTTGTCTGTTACCTGCCCAAAAAATGATGCTATATTGGATTTTTTTTTATTTGTTTGTCAAACATGTACAAGATAGCAGGTATAGGTATAAACATAAACATAATCAAAGTGAATACAGATAGATGAGGACAATAGGACAGTAGGACAGGGACGGTAGGCACGCTGGTGCGCTTATGCATGCCCCTTACAGACCTCTTAGGAATGGGGTGAGGTCGACAGTAGACAGTCTAAGGTTAAAGTTTTTTGGGTTTGGGGAAGAAACCACAGAGTCAGGTAGTGAATTCCATGCATTGATCACTCTGTTGCTGAAGTCGTATTTTCTGCAGTCGAGTTTGGAGCGGTTTACATTAAGTTTGTATCTATTGTGTGCTCGTGTATTGTGGTGGGTGAAGCTGAAGTAGTAATTGAAAGGTAGG
>QLTV01001699.1:138345-158811 GCA_003457575.1 Thermophis baileyi
CCTTCGTCATGATTTTTCTCCAGAAAAGAAATATGGCATATAGTACTCTCTTCTCTAATTTTATCCTCATAATAAAAAATTTTCAGAGTAATTTGGGATGAGAAAACCTGATTGACTCCCAGGTGGTAAACTTGGCATTGGGCTGGAGCTGAATCTCTACATTCCCCTATTCCAATTAACTCGACCACTACACTAGACAGGCTTAAGTAAAAATTGCTACATTTATAGTTTAAAATCTGTGTAAACTTTAGTGGTCTTGCTGTCAGATAATCTAAAGCCTTTGTTTTCATGCTCTTAAGAGTTGCAAAAAAAAAATGATAGTACAATTATACAAAGTGCAGTATCATGATGTAAGAGACAAAACATGTAAGCAAGCCAAATTTTTGTTGAAGGACTTTACATGTCGTTCACTAGAGAAATGGGTTGAGCAAAGAACCAAGAAAAACATGCAAATTAAACTTGTTATTTTACTCTAAATCTTCCATACCTTTAATAAAAGCAGTTTTGTTTCTTTTTGGAAGACTCGTGTATCCAATAGCAGAATTATTTTTAAGAAACGTCTGACTGATTTTAGAAATAAAAATTCTCCATGTTTTGGCTTGCCTAAGTAATGCATTATATTTCTCTGAATGGGGCCTTAAGATACTTGCTGTACCCAGACAATTCTGCATATCAGGTTACAGCTTTGGGGTAAAAAAGGTTCAGCTGTCCAGAAGGTTTTGCAATTTGATGATATCATAACCAGTGTTACTAAATCTCACAGCAGCTGGAGTTCTGATGCCAGACTAGAAATGATCCCATTGAGATATTCGGTAAGGATGGATTTCTGGCATGTCTCCGGATTCCCCCCCCCCCAAGAATACCGTGCATTAAATTTAAGTGTCAGCATAACTTTACAAAGTTTCCATAAAGAAACTGCAGTTTGTCTGATTTGTAGCCTAGATTTGTCTCATTTATAGTCAAGAACTGTCCTCAAAAATGAAGCGCTTAATGGTAACTTATTTTGCATATGTAATTTTTGCTAAAGTTTATGTTATGCACTAAAGATAATAATGCTTTTGCACCTTTTTTTTAATTAGAATGCATGCAATTATTTCAAATGAAGTGAACAGTGGAGGCATCTATAATGTGCATATAATATATGCATATGATATAGTTGCAATATATATATTACTATGTACATTGCAATTATATTGTATGGTATTGTATTGTATTTGTTATATATTATATTATTGACACTAGTAGCTGGATACTAGTGCTTCGCTACGAAACTGAACTCCTTAGCATGGAGTAGAATGTCTAAACTCCCAGCCCGCAGGCCAGATGAGTTACGCACTGGCCATGCCCACTGGCAGTTGGAACAGAGTTCTTTTCAGGTGGGGAAGGGGAGTAGAACATCTAACTCCTTAGCATCAGAGCGTGTTAATAATAATATAAGAAATAACTAATGATCCGATGGTCATTTTGAAAAATGCTTTCTTAGCAAGCACCTAGAAGCCAAGAGGAACATACGTGCCAAGTTTCAAGTTTGTAGGCTTTATGGTTCTGGAGATTTCATGATGATGCATGAGTGGCATTTGGCTTTTACTGTATATATATAGAGATTACATAACAATAATATATGTTATGTTGTTATGTTATGTTGTTATGTTATGATATTACAATATTATGTTATATTATGTTATATCATATTATGTTATATCATATTATGCTATATCATATCATATCATATCATCATATCATATCATATCATCACATCACATCACATCACATATCAAGAGTCAGTTTGGTGCACTGGTTAAGGCACCAGGCTAGACACCAGGAGATTGTGAATCATATCATATCATATCATATCATATCATATCATATCATATCATATCATATCATATCATATAGCAATAGCAATAGCAATAGCACTTAGACTTATATACCGCTTCATAGTGCTTATCATATCATATCATCATTAATGAGCCAGTTTGGTCTAGTGGCTAAAGGTAGAAACTAGGAAACTATGAGTTCAAATCCTGCCTTATGCCTTATGAATGACTTTTGGCCTGATTCTCTCTGGGTTGTTATTATGGTCATTATTGTAGGGAAATAGAAGGAGAAAAGAGTATCAGGTATGTTTGCCATACTGAGTCATCTACAAAAATAATAAAAGGTGGATAAATATATATTTTTATACACACACACACACACACACACACACACACACACACACACACTACCGGTAATGCCCATTAACATCCAATGCCAGTAGAATCTCGAATGTAGAATTCAATAGAATGTGTGTGTACACGTGCGTGTGTCCATTAGCATTATTATAATATAGTGTATACTGGAGTCCACTATATATATTCAATTGTTTCAACATATACATCTTGGGTTGCTGTGTTATCATTTAGATATTCAAGAAGGTCTGGAAGATATATATGAAGAATCTAGTATATATTTTAATTTATTTTTTCTAATTTAATTTTAATTTTAAAAACTACACCCTGTGGAATATTTCATTGAATTACATCATATGAAATAAACTGTAACCTTTTATGTACTGGCATTATTTCCACCAATTAACGATTCTTCCTTTGTCCCTAGGCTGAGAGGAAATCAGAAAAAGAATTCCCAGCACTCTCATTGGGACCACTACGTAATGTTTCCATTATATAGTGGTGTTATGTAAGTTAATCACTGGGTGGCATGGAATATAACTGTATCAAGGAAGGTCAGGAATTGCATTCACTCTTCTCTGATGCTTATTGCTTACAGGAAATAAAGCATGGGAGGGACCTTCCTTTCCTGAATATTATGTCCTCTAAACTTTCAATAATGTACCATTTACAGCAACCTTAAATATGATTTTGAAGGGAGGAGATGAAGAAATAACGAGTACACCGATTATATTTGCATACTTGGATTGAAACTAATTTTAATGAAAATAATATTTCAAGATGCGACCATTCATCAATTTCTAGCTAAAATTATAACCATCATGAAAACTCACAACAATTAATCAACTTCTCTGTTTTTTATTTTCATTGCTAGTTATTAGGTGAGATTACTATATTTTAGGACTGGGACACTAAGTTAATTCAGTTGTGAAAAATATTGGTGTAAAGTTCTGAAATTATATACAGAGTGTTGCGTGACTCATATAGAAATTGTTGAACATGATGCACAATACTCTCATTCAATCATCTGTTTCTTGTTGTTATCCCTGAGGCTGTGGCAAACTTGAGTTACAAATCTTATAATCTTTGACATATGCCCATAATTCTCGATTAGATTCCAACAAATATTTGTTTGTTTGTAGCCTGCCTTTATTATTTTTTACAAATCCAACACACATTCCTCATCTTATTTTCTTATCTTCCCCACAACCACAGGTTATTGTGAGGTGGATTGGGCTGAGTGATTAATCCAAGATCACCCAGCTGGCTTTCATGGGTAAGGCAGAACTTGAACTCACAGTCTCCTGGTTTCTAACCTGTTGCCTAAAGTACTAAACCAAACTGGTTCTCCCAAAAATATCTAGGGGTATGAAAAAAACTAAAATTTGTAATCATTTGCATATGGAAGATTTTATGAGATCAGAAGAATTGGGCCAGTCATGGGCCATGGGTAACCCTCTTTATGACATACAACTATAATATGCAGGATATACCAATACAGGTATAAAAAGGCTACAGGCAATCCAGTACAGAATTACCTTGAGTCTTTCTATATCATCAGCAATCACCAGCTCACTCAGTGCTACTGGAACAATTTCTGAAACACTTGGTTTCAGCTTTTCTCCTATGTCCTTGGATTGCCTTCTGTTTTTTTTTTTGTTTTTTTTGTTCCAACAGTTTGATTTGATGGCCTGGACTTAAAGATATGTTTTACTGTGGAGATTGCTTTTGAGGTAGACTTGTTCTCTCTCCTTTCCTGTAACTCTTTCCATGAGAAGTAGAGTTTACAACCCCTGAAATAAAACAGAACCTGGGAAAGAGATAGTGGAAAGAGACACCAGCATGGATTTCACCTCTCCTGCACCTGAGCCAGAAGAGATTGATGTTCCATCAAGTCCTTGAAATACAAGCACTCATATATGCAGGCTTAATGCCACAGCCTGTGCCTTCAGAACAAACTGGCTTGAAAGAAATGGGGTGACCTTCCTATAAGTTCTTTCCAAAAACACTGAAAAAGCAGGTGTACTCATTAAAAGATCCTAACAGTGTTTTAAGTGTACCATGCTTTTTACATATTAAAAAAGAATAATCAAATGGATCTCCTGGCTACCTTCAAAATCTTGACTGTGGTCCATGTACAGGTCTTCAGTTAATTCCATTCATTATCTTATTGCCTTTAAAGTCATAAATGTTTAGACTGCTTTCCCATTCTATTCAATCCAAGTTTCCCATAGGCTGAGATATAGTACATTCTTTATGGATCTGTATATTGTAATGAATAAAAATGCCACAAGCCTAGAAACTTGCTCCTTATTTCATTGACTGACAACTCTTTAATTAAAGATTCTTAATTGCTAATTCTAGAGCTGCCATAAAAGGAGACTTCCCAAACTGATCAAGAGATGGCAGCAAAGAGATACAAAGCACTGGAATGGTGAATGCCATCTAGTGGACTGTGTGAATTTCTGTAACCTAGATAAGATACTTTTCTCACATCTTCCAATGGTAGTATACCTTCACTCAGAGATTGGAGGATATTTTAAGATTGTTATCATATTCATATTTGTTTTCTAAAAATTTGCACATTTTAAATGAATCATGAGTGCAGTCTTGATTATCATAAACCTTCTCAGGACTGCTTTTTCAGTGATTGATTGATTGATTGATTGATTGATTGATTCATTCATTCATTCATTCATTCATTCATTCATTCATTCGTTGATTGATTCATTCATTGATTGATTGATTCGTTGATTTATTCATTGATTGATTGATTCATTGATTGATTCATTGATTGATTGATTATGTACCATCAAGTTGGTGTTAACTCTTAGTTACCACATAGATTTTCTTCCTGACATTCTGTTCCTAACCTGGTGTTTCAGCTTTTCCAATATTGCATTCATTACCTCTGTAATAGAATCTCTCCATCTTGCAGCTGGTCATTGTTTATCCTTTCCTTCCAACTGTCCCAGAATTTCCAGGGATCTTCAAATAGTTTGTTCAAAGTAGGATAATTTTAGGCTGGTGCCTCTGTTGATAACTTTGCTTGATTTGTTCAATGATCCATCTTTCTGTATTAAAGCAGCATTTGGGACATAATATGAAATAAGAAAAAAAGAATCAAAAATCCAGAAGGTATTCTATTTTCCAAAGCAGAAAGATAAAGGGACTAGTGAAAGGAACAATTTGTTCACCACTACTTATAAGGTAAGTAGAGCTTAGAATGTCTTTTTCTCCCTCAAGTCATAAAGAGAGCTTCTAGCACTCTGCTGACTAAGGGAAAAGAATGCCACTTGGTCAGAAAGCAAAACAGAACCACCCAGAAGTTAAAAGCAATCTTCTAATATTCCTGCCCAGAGGACTCTCAAGTTATGTATAAGAATTTACAGATTAAAAAAACAGTACAACTAAAATTTCCTTATGAATGTATTTGTTTATATTATATATTTTGTTTTATTATATTTTTATTTTCATTTTCATTTTTATTATATAATTTATTTTTTACATTTCATTTATTTATTTAATTTATATAGCTGCCCATCTCACATTCATGACTTACAGTATCTAAATGCTGTGATTTATATTAGTCCTGGGACGTGTTAATTAGGCGGATTTATTTAAAATATATAATGAGTGAAATTCGACTGCTATTTCAGAAGGTTACCTTGGTGTAGTGGATAAGATGCTGTCCTAGAAACTGGGACACTGTGAGTTCTAGTTCTGCCTTAGGCATGAAAGCTGTCTGGATGAATTTAAGCCAATCATCAATATTTAAACCAATCAGCATGTAAACCAGTTATTGGCCCAAAGTCAGTTGGGTGACTTTGGGCCAATCACCAGGAGTCTGGGAGTTGCAGTTTTGCTTTAGGCATGAAAGCCAGCTAGATAACTTTGGGCCAATCACTCTCTCTCAGCCCAATCCATGTCTAGTAGTGGAGAAAATAGGAAGCAGGAGTATTAGGTATGCCTCCTGCCTTGAGTTCACCAGGTAAAATCCAATAATAATAACGTAACATCCTTTTTTCCAGGGGGATCTGCAATGGGGAATCCAAAAAGTCAAGATAGAAGTCACAATGTGACCTCTTCGTGTATGTTGCATCCTACACATAAAATTACTATTTTGCCTTTTTGTATATTCGTCTGCAGATGCCAATTATTGTTTTACCATATCATAGATTGGAAGAATATGTCAAGTAATCAAAATAAGAAGTTATGCATTAATTTGACAGAATCAATACATATTTGGACAAGAAATCTTCTTAATAGATATTTCAAGAGAAAAAAATCCACCGCTTATAAAACAAAATATTTGGCAATGGGATTGTTGTAGGACAAGAAATGATCCCCATAGACCCTCAGTACAGAAATATAAATTACAGCATCTCAAATTAAAGCATGCATTAAAGATATGAAGCAGTTTAGATCTGAATATGAGGAGAGCCATTAAAGAGGGACTTGGACAAAAGAACACTCCAAAGATTGAAACAATCATGGGAAGAAACTCAAAATAACCTCACCTTGATTTTGTTTAATATTATATATGACAGAGAGAAACTTGGAGAGGTTTTCAAGATTCTGTTATCATACCCGACAACAATAAAGTAGCATTCTGAAGTTTCTGTGGTGTCTATTGACCTGGCCAACTAGAAGTGTTGACATCAATCTTGAAAGTCTCTCCAAATTTCATAAATTCCCGTAGTGTGTCTCTTAATAATTGACTCTACTGTCAATTAACTCAGCACATTCTACTGCTAGGATGGTTTTCTAACATTCAACGAGAAAATTCTTATATGTAATCAAAATCTGTTCTTCCATGTCCAGTGTATTGAAGTATCAAAGAACAGATTAGATCATTCTTCAGAGTGATTTCCTTTTAGGTACTCTATTCTTCAAATTCAAATAATTTCATGTTTCTATAAGCATGTTTTTCATCCACTGGCTTGTCTAGAGTCCTTTGATTCCCCCTCCAACTACTGCATATAAATAGGCAAAAAACCCACATACCTAGCACTGATGGGTAATGAAATGTCTGCAAGCAAACAAGCAAACAAGCAAACATACAGTATGAAGAACGGTTGCAGGAATTGGGTATGTCTAGTTTAATGAAAAGAAGGAAAAGGGGTGACATGATAGCAGTGTTCCAATATCTAAGGGGCTGCCCCAGAGAAGAGGTGGGGGGTCAAGCTATTCTCCAAAGCACCTGAAGGCAGGACAAGAAGCAATGGATGGAAACTAATCAAGGAGAGAAGCAACCTAGAACTAAGGATAAATTTCCTGACAGAACAATTAATCAATGGAATGACTTGCTTCCAGAAGCTGTGGGTGCTCCAACATTGGAGGTTTTTAAGAAGAGATTGGACAGCTATTTGTCCAAAATCGTATAGAGTTTCTTGCTTGAGCAAGGAGTTGGACTAGAAGACCTCCAAGGTCCATTCCAACTCTGTCATTTTGTAATGAAACAATGAAGTTTTGAGAGCATCAGGAACTCCATGGTTCTTCCTCTTCCAAATATTTCCCATCAACAGGGTTTCTAATGGGCTGTATCCAATGCAGCTTTCCATTGCTCATTTTGCGAAATGAACAAATTAGTCCCAGAATGTGCTGGTTTTCTTTTACTTCCACATCCCTTTGTATCATATTGCTTCAATTGAAAACTACAAATATAACATCTAAATTGCTTTTGAGTGGTTTGGCAGAGAAGTGATATATAAATATAGGTAATAAGAATAACAAGGATAAATATAGTTATGTAATAATTTGGGGACCTATTTAAAAAAAACACAGGAAACCTTGGTGAAGACATAGCAAGTCATTTTTGGATTTTGTAAAAGATTCAATAGGTTAAAATATTTCTTTTTCCCAATAGGCAATGCGGTTTTCTAGGTTTTAAATTCCTAATCTGCATTTTTAATCCAGACTTGATCCATCACTCCAGTTATTCAGAAAGCAAATATCAACTGATTTACATGTGCATTTTCTTTTTTCTTGGGCTGCTTATTCATCTTCATTATTTTCCACTTTATAACAGCGGTCAAAACTTCACTGTTTTCTCACCAGTATTAGATTGCATGGTTGCAGCCAAATTTTACAGTTGCAGAAGGCATTAGCAAGACAGGCCAGCAGGCATTTCAGTTCCAATTCAAGATGATTTTTTTTTTATTACAACCCAGCTATTTCCATCATTATAGTAATTACTTGACAGACTGAGGTTTTTCACACTGACTAGAATGTCTCCCTTTCTTTCCTTTAACCCACTCCCTCCCCCTGCCCCACTCACCATCACCCCTTACATTCTGTGAGGGGGAAAGATCCCTTTAGTCTGATATAAACAGAACTTTTTTTTTCCAGACCCAGGGAGACTTGTCAATCAACAACATGCTCTAACATGATATAGTGTTATTAGCAGTACTTTGCAAAGCCTAGCTGCAGAGACATTGAGTCTGATCTCTTCATTGTTTCTTGCCAGTGTCTTTGTATTCTTCATTTTATATCTGGCTGATTCTTTATGTGTCTTCTCAAAATTATTAAGTTTGTCTGGTTTAGAAGTGTCATACCTGTCCAGATCAAAGAAAGGCAGATTCCCACCCTCACAAACGGGAAGCACTGTCTGTGTACTTGTGGAGAAAGAACTGTCATCAAATATCTTGCACAACAATAGTTATTGTGGTGGTTAAATTGAGATGTTCATCAGTCATAGGATGTTGACAGATAAGAACAAAAATTAAGCCCGCAAATGCTAATAAAACATTGCAATGAAGATTTCCAATCACAATTTAATCCAGTTCCCACTGTGAGATATAGATATACAGTAGATATAGATATAGATATAGATATAGATATAGATGATATAGATATAGATATAGATATAGATATAGATATAGATATAGATATAGATATAGATATAGATATAGATATAGATATAGATATATATACCCTCTTTCCCCACACGACGCTCTTCCGCTCTAAGGTTTCTCTTCCCCACCCCCATTTGCTCTTCTAGGAGAGAGAGAGAGAGCGATAGAGATAGAGATAGAGATAGAGATAGAGATAGAGATAGATAGATGATACAGATAGAGATAGAGATAGAGATAGAGATAGAGATAGATGATACAGATAGAGATATAGATAGAGATATAGATAGAGATAGAGAGATAGAGATAGAGATAGAGATAGAGATAGAGATAGATGATACAGATATAGATATATAGATATATACCGTAGATATATAGATATATAGATATAGATATATACATACAAATGACTACTTAGCAGGACTAAAGAGTTCTTTTCATTTCATTCCTATATAAATATATGTAAGGAACTGAACTAGTGAAGCTACCTGGTGTCTTCCTAGATATTACATAACTAAAATGTCACAGAAAACTGTTTATATAATTGCCCTCTGAACATGGTCCTCAATTCAGTTCATAAGTAGGACTCTCTGTAAAAATCTCAACATGCAGTTTTAACCATATCCCAAGAAACCAGGGGTGAAATTCAGCAGGTTCTGACAGGTTCTGGACAGGGGTGGATTCCTCCCAGTTTGGACCGGTTCTCCCGAACTGGTAGTGGCCTGCTGGTGACATCACAATGACATCACCGAACCGGATCGGTCGGTGCCAGTCCGTGGGGGCCGCCATCTTTTTTTTGAATTTTTTTTGAATTATTTTTTTTTTGAATTTTTTTTTCCTTCTGAGCATGCGCAGAAGCTGACTTCCGGCACTGTGCATGCAGTCGCCATCTTTTTTTTTGCTTTGTTTTTTTTGTTTTGTTACTGCGCATGCACGTGCGCTTCACACGCACGTGCCCACGAGGCCCGCCCATGAGGAGCGCCCATGAAGTGCAGCCACGAGGCACGGGTGAGAACCGATAGCGGAAATTTTGAGTATTTTGGAGATCATGCAAATACCACCTCTGGCTGGCCCCAGAGTGGGGTGGGAATGGAGATTTTGCAGTATCCTTCCCTGCCACGCCCACCAAGCCACGCCCACAGAACCGGTAGGGAAAAATTTTGAATTTCACCCCTGCAAGAAACTTTTCAAAAGTTCTAGTCACTAAGAATAGAGTAAGATCTGACGGGTCCTTCGTGCTCTCTGAGCTTGCTTGCTTTCTTGCAGACATTTCATTACCTTAACTAAGTAACATCATCAATGCTAGCAATAAGCAAGCTCAGAGAGCACCAAGGACCCCTCATTTCAACCCTGAGCTACAAATATTCTCCTTTAGAGTAAGATCTTGAATGAGAGAGAGTTTCATATCTTCAGATGCAGTGAGAAACCTCAGCCAATCACTGGGCCTTGAAAATAGTTATAAATATGAATTCCAATAGAATCCAGCTGGTCTACAACTCCAGACATTGCAATGCTAAGCCAACTACATTGTCATTGATACCAGGAAAATGTGACATTAAATCAAACCTTTTAGATACATATGAAGCTATGTATGGATGTGCTGAAAGACACAATGTTCTACAAAGATACACATCTGGTGGTGACTCAGAACTGAAGAAGCCTTTTGGATGAGAAGCAAAATGTCTTCAAGCAAAATCAAGAAAGTCCAGTTACCTTTGGAAAGAAAAGTGCCTTTGGGATATGTGATTTAATACTAAAGAAATATATAGAGTATACCCTACCAGCTCTTTCTAAGCTGGATGTCCTGCTGTACCAATATTTGAATTCTATTTCTTTTTAAGCATAGAACATGGTGGAGCAAACTATTGTTTCCATAGTTAGTTACATATAGCTTCTTTGGTCATGTCAAAGTATTATTTAATGAAGAGAGCAACAAAACAAATGAAAATGCAGGTAAGTACATAGTAGAAACTGTATCAACGCATCTACAATCTGGATTATCCATCTATCCATACTAATGAAAATCCAGGATGGCAAAATGGATAGGAAATGCCAAGTAATCTGATCTCCTATTCCACAGCAGTGTTTAGCATGACAACATAGTATAATCATATCCCACAGGCATGGAAAGTTTATTACATCAAGTTCAAAATCAAATCTGATTTTTTTTTACAAAGAGCAAAATCTATTAATAACAGGCTGCATTCATATGAAACAAGGAGAATTACTATGAAGATCTCTTCAATCTGGTTTTCAGACATCTTCAGGGCAGGCTCACCTAATGCTATCGGTTGCTGATAGAAAATATCACTATTTGTTTATCCATTCATTGATTTTCAATACCAACAAATACAATACCCTTGCAAGCTGATTCAGTTTCTTGGTGATTATAACTCAACTTTCCAAGGCTGTGTATTATCAGAGATTCCATCTTTTCATTCATACTGTTTGAATGCTCAGGTTGAGAATTCATCCCTCAATGGATGACCCAAGTTCAATCTCTCCTGTTCATCAGAACTATTTGAGGAGAAATGTCAATAAAGATTCTCAGTGATTCAGGTAGAATTGTCTGGAAGTTGAGTCATGGCAACTAGACTTGTTTTCTTGCTGGTTGGAGATGTTTTGCTGCCCATCCAAGCAACTTCGTCAGATTGAATAAGGTGCTTGGGGGAATTCGAGTAGGCAGAGAGTCTCAAAAAGTGATCCTATGATGCTAGGACATTACAACGATATAAGTATCAGTTGCCAAGTGTCTTTTGATCACAGGATCCTACAATGGTTGTACGTGTGAAAAATGGTCATAAATCACATTTTTCAGTGCTGTTGTAATTTCAAACTGTCACTAGATGACCTGTTGTAAATTGAGGATTAACTGTATAGAAGCCAGGCCTTCTTCCTCCTTGAAGCATCTCAGAATTTCATTTTTAGGAGTTACCTAGAATAGTGACCATGTCATGCTGGGCAGGTAAGAAAGTGCAAGAGAGGAGGAAAGGGATAGGGTTAGAGCCGAGGTGGCGCAGTGGTTAGAGTGCAGTACTGCAGGCTACTTCAGCTGACTGTTCAGCAGTTCAGCGGTTCAAATCTCACCGGCTCAAGGTTGACTCAGCCTTCCATCCTTCCGAGGTGGGTAAAATGAGGACCCAGATTGTTGGGGGCAATATGCTGACTCTGTGAACTGCTTAGAGAGTGCTGTAAAGCACTGTAAAGCGGTATATAAGTCTAAGTGCTATTGCTATTGCTATTGTTTTAGAATTTTAAAAAAAGAGGAAAAAAAGAAGAAAAAAACAAACAGGCACCTTCCTCTATTCCTCTAGAAATGTGTGACCTGCCTTCTAATAGATTAATCTACTAGAACAAGAAGCAATGGGTGGAAACTAATCAAGGACAGAAGCAACTTAGAACTAAGGAGAAATTTCCTGACAGTTAGAACAATTAATCAGTGGAACAGCTTGCCTCCAGATGTTGTGAATGCTCCAACATTGGAAGTTTTTAAGAAGATGTTGGATAACCATTTATCTGAAGTGATGTAGGGTTTCCTGCCTAAGCAGGGGGTTGGACTTGAAGACCTCCAAGGTCCCTTCCAACTCTGTTATTCTATTCTATTCTATTCTATTCTATTCTATTCTATTCTATTCTATTCTATTCTATTCTATTCTATTCTATTCTATTCTATTCTATTCTATTCTATTCTATTCTCACACTAAAATATATCCATCACATCACAGTCTCTTCCCAGAAGAGTTGACTGTGCGAACCTCTGGGACAGTTGGTGGAAGTTCCTATTTCCCCCTTCCTGGTGCAAGACGATGTGTAAACAGAGTAGTAATAGGGTAGTATTTTCTCCCAATAGGGAATCTCTCAAATATAACCATAGTCCCTGCAAGGAGGAGAGTTCACAATGTACATTCTCAGTAGTTCAGACTAAATAATTTCCTCATTCAATTACTGGTGTTTTCTTTGGCATCTGGTAGTGTCTAGAAAACTGGGTGATCCAAAACTTCGGCTTCTGAACATTTTAGTAAGACAGATAAGAGCTGGTTATGGTTCATGGAGAGAAAAGGGATAGGGGGAAAGATACAGTCATGCATATTCTCTCTGAATCTCTCTCCGAAATAACCTGGCCAACCTTGAATAAACGCCAGATCATTGAGAAAACCAACTTATAGGGGTTATCCTATAGCAGGGGTCTCCAACCATGGCCATTTTAAGCCTGGCAGACCAACTCCCAGAATTCCCCAGCCAGTTCAAGTCCACCAGGCTTAAAGTGGCCAAGGTTGGAGACCCCTGTCCTGTAGCATGAAATATTTTCTATACATTAACACTGAATAATCCATTTCTTCAATGACAACCTAACTATCCTGCTGGCTCAGGAGAAAATCATCCTGTTTTTTATATGAAGGGCATCAGACACCATCTTCTTCTATGCAGCTGGCTCCTGTTCCCTTCCTGTTCAATTTCACTCTGTCTATAAATTTATAAATTCATTGTTTTTCTGCATCAGAAGTCATTGAACCCTTGCCTTTGACAGGTCTCTGAATTCCCCCACAGTGCATTGGGAATTCCCTGTATTTTATGGGAAAATGGTGAGAAAAGTAAAGTGACTGACAGGCTGCAGACAATTTAAAATAAAGTGTTAGAGAGGCACAAAAGCCAGTCAAGTTATAATCGCTCTGGAAAATAGAACCAGCCAATCGAAAAAGGTCTTCAAGTGGCATATCCAGCCCAATCAAAACAGTTATATACATGGACCAGAAATTCAATAGAATAAATATAACGTGATACCTAATAAACCATTCCACAAAGTTCATAGGTAAGGAAGATTACTCCTGTAAGAGAGTCACTGCATCTCACAATGGTGATCTGCTCATAATGCCATGGCTCTGAATAGCAAAATTTTGCCACAGAACAGGTGAGTTCAGAATTTCTGTCAGCTAATAGACCCAGTGTAAAAGCCTTGCAAAATATAGTGAGAAAAGTAGAGTACCTGTTCTCTTAAATTGGAATAAATTTAATAAAGCTATTGTCTTAAATTGGAATAGAAGTCACATCCTTGAAAAAGGGGGCTTTTTGGATTCATTCCCAACCAATCCACTTAGGCAATGCCTCTGCAGTACTGGGATTTTTTATATATATAATCTTCCCTCCAGGATGGATGAAGGATTTAAAGCGAACTCTAGAAAAGGCCCATCTATAATTGGAGTAAGTAAGAGAAAACTAATAGTTTGTAGATAAAACCTCTGTGTTTTCTTCAGAGGATGGGAAATTTTATGGGTTTTTAATACATTTTTTTAATTTTATTTCCAAAGTTAAAATACAAAATAACGAAAAAGGAGAAGAAATGAAAGAAAAAAAAACAAAATAAAAAATGTGCATAAAGACAAAGTAACAAAAAATACACATAGATTGTCTTTCCTAGTTGAATACTGATAAATATATTTCAACAGTAATAGTTTTCCCTTTGCAAACCCTCTATCTAAGCTTGGCTCATTTTGTAATTGTATCTTTAAGCCATTGCATAATTATTTCTGTGGCCTTATCCAAACCCCAGTTTAGTAAAAACTGAGGAAACAGCGCAATTAGATGTAATTTCCTGATCAAAGTGTGTTCACCAAGTGTGTTCACCAAGTTATAAAACAATCTCTTGTAATTAAAGAAATCACCTAGTTGGAGCCAGGTTTACATTTAACCATATAAATAGGTTTGGTTCTGGCCTCTAATCTCAATCCTGCACTCAGCACATATCTGAGTGTCACAATCAAGAGTTTTCAAAAATTACAATTAAAATTTTTAAAAATGTCCTTTATCATAGGGTATGAAACTAGATCCAAGTCCTACCTATGCCCCATATAACATAATTTGAACAGCAAATTTTGCACTAGATAATTTAAAAACAGCTAAAGTACATTCTAGAATTCATGCCTCGTATTTAACTTGTTCAGTGTTATAATCACATCAATTAGGTGTTTTTTTTTAATTGCTGTTTGAAAAGACCATGGTTTTGTTTTCTGGCAAGGGTTCAGCTTCTATTCTTGATGCTCTCTTAAGACATCACTAACTTTGATAGTACATTACCCAGAGATAGTTTTAAGCTGAGGTACCCAATTCTCTAAGAACAATAATTGCATAAACACTGTATTATCTATTAAATGGCACTAAGCATTAGCATTATTGTTGAAGTGGACCTTTCCCCCTCTTGAACTACACCATAGAAAATGAGAACACAGATGACTCTTGAATTTCAGCATGCATACTCAAAAAAAAAAAAATAACAAAAAATAATAATAATAATAACAGCAGCCAAATTCTGGTTTCAAATAAATAATGTAGAAATCTACATTATATGCCAGAGAAGATACATAAAAAATGGAACTTTGGAGTATTAATGTTAAGGAGCAATATAGAAGGATAATTTTTATACTCACTAGTCTTGCTGACAAGATTTGTCATTATGAATGATCACAATAAAATAAAATTGCTTTTATGAACAGGGATGGTATGAGTTCCTGGTTGCTCCTTCTGGAACCAAGAACTCTCCATATGTCAAACTGAAGTCCCAACCAATTAAGGATTCATTGAAAAAAAATTAACTCCCAATAACAAATTCAAGAATTAAGGGAAAAAAAGGACACTTGCCTAAGGCACCAGATGTGGTAACCTTAACCTTGTCTAAGTGCGCCTAAATATTTTCTGATTGAAATTGCAACTTCAGCCATATACTGTACTTTTCCAATAAATTCAGCAGACCTGGTCAGAATTTCTCACGAATCTACTTCCACCAACTTCACATATTTTCTCAGTAATGCTAATAGTCTTTGGCTTTTAGTAAAAAAAGTTTCCTTTCAATGGTTGCCCATGACATCATCACACAGCTGGATGATGTCACACTATGATATTGTTCCATTCACAAGATTGGCTGAATGTATTTCTAACACAGGAAGATAAAAGATAAAATACTGTTAGTTAAGCTATATTATCCGGGGGGGGGGGAGCCATAAGCATATTATAATGCAAATGAGATGTTACTTTGATCTTTCCATTGTTTGATAACCTGAACATATAATATTAATAGTAATCCGGGTACTCAATGGAGGACAGCAAAGAATTAGGTTTTTGTTGAAATGTGTTTGAATATTAGTAGCTCAGGTTGGTAGTTAGCCTGTTGGTTTGAGCTCCGAGCTTGGCAATTTGGTTGCAAAGTTTCATCACCATTCGAGGAGACATCGTCAGTGCGTTTTGAATTGTGCTCGTTTGTCAGAACATAGGTCTTTAAATACCTTTTTATGAGATGCAAATTAGTCTGAATGTTGTTTGTTAAGATATTTCTGAGTCATGGTCTGATTTTGGACTGTTTGATTGGCTGGCTGTTGTTGCTGGGCTACAGTTAAGTACCGTCTGTGTGATACAGATTAGGATTAGAATTGTTTATCTCGGTGCTTCTGAGTCATGGACTGGTTTCGGCTTGTTTGATAGTTTCAGTAGCTGTCTGTTGTTCCTGGGACATGGTCCGATTTCTTGTGAGCCGATGGGTTATAATTTTGTTGCCGCGTAGTGGCAATTTGGTTGTCGCTCGGAGCTCAAACCAACAGCCTAATTAGGATTTTGTTTCTCAACTGCCATCTAATGGCCATCCATATGTCTGCAGTCCAGATATAGCACATTTCTTTCACCTTTCCAAAATATTTTTTTCAGTTAAAATAGAAATGAATGCTTTTGATTATCAAATGAAAATTGAAAATATAAGTTATTATTTAACTTAGTTGCAAGGTAGCTAAGAAACTGACTGTCAAAATCAGGGAGAAGCAATGATAATGGAGAGGGAGAGGGAATGACCGCATGATTCGCATAACTGCAGTGATTTGCTTAACAATTGTGGCAAAACATTGTAAAATAGGATGTGCCTGGTTAGCAATGGAAATTCTATTCCCAGTTATGGGTGTAAGTCAAGGGGTGCCTGTAGAGAGAATACAGCAGCACAAGCAGAATTATCTACCTGTGGGAAACCACCCCCTCCCAGAAGAATGAAATATTTTAGGAAATATTAAAAAGGCAGAATATTATATTTCCCTAAAGAGAAATAGAAAAGCATGCTCTTGGAGACAGAAAGCCGCCCTCAAGTCTTTCTTAATAGCCCCCAGCAGATATTTTGTGCCCATTGAGAAACTTTGGGCCAGCCTAAACAAAAGACCTCCAGGATGATGGGATTAAGATATGACCCCTCAGGACATAATAGGATTAACCCTCTACCATCTAGCAGCAGAGCTCACCACATGGCACAATCTCCTGGGGACATTGCATCACCCTCCAGGCTTCAACCAAACTTAGCTCAACCTACAGAACCAGCTATGACCCCTACAACAGCCAATAGAGTACATGTTTTTGCACAGGAACAGGAAGTTCAAGTGCAAAGCCCAAGAGAAGGTATAACCCCACACACACACTCTCAACTCCATATGGTCAGCTGCCCAGAACCCATGTGCTTGGTGGTTCTGCTTCACCATTAAACCATCTTTTCCAATCAGCCTCCATGTTTCCAGTGTCTTTCTCCCGGCTTGGAATTGAACCAGATGGATATTTCTTCCAACATACCACTGCAATAATCAAATGAGTTCAAAATCTTCTCCAAAAGAAATTCTGGAAAAGTTGTAAAGCATCTTGAGCATGAAGTAATAAGTCAGAAGCATTTTTTTCCCCAAAGGAAAACAAGCCCTTCATGTATTCTCCAAGGAAGAAAAACACATTTTGGCACCGAGTTATTTTAAATAGTTTACATTTCAGAGGCCAGTATTATTTAATTCTGAAAGCACTTACCAAATCTAGATTCAGTTAGTGTAAAATAAACAAGATAGTTTTGTTGTCATTGTTATTGTTGTTAAGGTTTTGGGGATACTGGGTTCCATTTTAAAAAAATCCTTTTTTTCCCCAGTATATAGCAAAAATAAGCAGATCTTGAGCCCTTGCTGAATTCTGAATTCTAATACAAACAAACTAAGATAGCATTTTAAACACACACACACACACAACACATAGTGTTCCTTCATTTTCCTGCTATCAATCTTCCCTTCTGTTAAGAGTCTAGAAACCAGATTTATTACTTAAAAATGTTTATTATTTTAAAAGAAAGTTTGCCACTACCAAAAAAAAAAAAGGGGGCCAGTCCACAAATGGTAATTTATTCCTGATATGTAGTAAATCAGTGGGACTTCATGGCCCACATGGGGTCTGTGGTTAAATAATTAATGGTAGATAACCAGCATGTTTTGTTTTTCTTTTATAGGGCTTCAGCAGTTTCAAAGCTGCTATTATCCATAAGCCTTTTGACATTAAACTCGTGCATTGTTTATAATAATGATAACCTAAGATCCTTGTTGTGTTATAAGATATAAATGCTTACCTTAGTCATTCCTATAATTATGGGTAAGACTATCCACAATTAGCTTAAAATGATTATTTGATATATGTTCATGATTTTGCCTCAACATAATTAGACTTGCGAGATTTTGTTATTATAGACCCACTGAATAAAAATAGTTTTAGCCTTCCTGTGGAGTTAATTTCCTTTTTTGGTCTACCTCATGGGGCTGACACTTGAAGACACATTTAACTGTTCTTGGGCTACTTCCACATCTAAAGGTGCCTTACTACAGCATATATGCAGCTATTGATAAGAAGGAGCATTACATTTAACCCTGGTGCCGCAGTGGTTAAAGCACAGTATTGCAGGCAAACTCTGCCCACAACCTGGAGTTTGATCCTGGCGTGACTCAAGACTGAGTCAGCCTTCCATCCTTCTGAAGTCAGTAAAATGAGGATCCAGATTGTTGGGGGCAACATGCAAATAATGCTTCTACATTGTAAACTGTCCAGAGAGTGATGTAAAGCCCTATGGGGTGATATATAACCTAAATGCTATTTATTGGTGACTGGGAGACTTTCATGGAATTTTTGCTCAAAATAAAATAAAATGAAGTTGGGATTTTTAATGATTAGGCAGAATAGATTACAGAAAGAAAAGTAATGTGATGTAACTTTAGAGAGAGAACTTAAAACATATTTATAATAATAATTCCAAGCTACTTCTTTATAGCTTTTTTCTTTCTTTCTTTTTTCTTTCTTTTTTTCTTTTTTCTGTTTCTGTTTGCTTTCTGTTTGCTTTCTTTTTCTTCCATACTTTATATTAGATTATCTTAGTTTTTAATCTTCATATTTATAGATTTCAATAAAGGTATATACTAAAAAATAAGAGGGAGCACAAGGTCAGTTTGTACATATTTGGCTCTCTTTGGTGACTCAGATGAGAAGAAATCCTTTAGATTTGGGTTTCTCAGCCTTGACAACTTTAAAATTCTGGAACTGAAGTCCATACATTCAGGGAGTTGAAGTCCACACAACAGCTTAGGGCTTTTAAAGTTGGGATAGTACTCAAGATGTAAACAGAGTGCAAATCAGCAGTATAAATGTGTAAGTTGATAAATGATATGTTACATATGCTTGGAGAAAATACAGTAAGAAACACTGCATCAGTGGTTTCCTACAATTTGAAGTAATGATAAGAACACCATAGAACTTTCTAGAACATGGTTATGGCTATTTCCCTCTTTGTTTGTGGAGCACTAAGGAAAAAGAAAACTTGTTCATTTTTGGGGGGGAAATGCAACTTCATCATCATCCCGCTTCTCTGCAATGCTCAGAATCATAATGGAATAGAACAAGGGTACAAAGAATCAAAAATAAAGATATTGTTGGTTGGTTGGTTTATATTTTATATTTCTAAACGGCTCATCTCCCTGCCTCAGAGAAGGGCTCTGTGTGATGTACCACGCATTATAATCAATAAATAGAATAATGTATAAAAATTAGCATTACAATTGAATTAGGTTTTAAAAATTTAAAATTATAAATTAATGATAATTAAACAATGATTTAATATATAATTGTTATGTTCTAACTGTTTAAACTGTGTTACATGGTTCCAACCAGGTCCAGCGTTTGAGCGGGAAAAAGCTCAAACGCTATTGGCTGGTCTGTCTGACAGCTCCCTATAAAAGGGCAAGCTGTCAGACTGCTCTTTGCTGGTTGCTGATACAAGAGCTGAAATAAAGAGCTGCTTTGGAAGTCTGTCTCCTGTCATCTCTACCCACTATCTAACAGTGGCGACGAGGGCTTGGGCCAGGAGAACTGTGACTAGCTTCTTCAGCACTTTCAACCAGCCAGGCAGACATCTGCCTGCCTCTGGTCTGTCTGACAGCTCCCTATAAAAGGGCAAGCTGTCAGACTGCTCTTTGCTGGTTGCTGATACAAGAGCTGAAATAAAGAGCTGCTTTGGAAGTCTGTCTCCTGTCATCTCTACCCACTATCTAACAGTGGCGACGAGGGCTTGGGCCAGGAGAACTGTGACTAGCTTCTTCAGCACTTTCAACCAGCCAGGCAGACATCTGCCTGCC
>QLTV01001699.1:165825-175846 GCA_003457575.1 Thermophis baileyi
TATATATATATATATATATTCTCTCCATCCTATAGTAATTTCTTCTCATTCGTCTTTGGGAACCCCCATGGCAGTGGATTGGTTCTCCTTTTTCCAAATCCTGCCACACTTTATTAGCAAGAAAGTAAGCCTTGTGGACTTTATATACACAATGTTAGAGGATAAAGGGAATCCCTGCTTTTCTTTTACAAAACAGCTTATGATAATTCTATTCTACTTTTTCAGCTTTGCACCCAACGACTTGCCTCAAAGAAATAAGTAGAAAGACAGATATTATGAAAAACACAGAGACTTAAGGTACAGAGCTGTCATCTGACAAATGCTTTTCTTTTAGTGTTCTATTGATTTTAGATGAGGAGGAAGTTTGTGTGTGTGTGTTTATGTGTGTGTGTGTGCGCGCGCGCGCGCGCGCGCGCGCGCATTTGTGTGTATTTCCCCTCCCCCAGAGAGCATTTGTTTCTTCAGGGAGTCAAACATTAAGATTCCACAGAACTGCCTGTATTAGAAATCTGGCATCTGTGGCTCTGGTTTTGCAATCGCTATCTGTTAAATAGAAAGGGATTAAATTATGGCATTTTTCCACATGAAAGTACAGGGCAAGCTTCCTTTCATTTTTCCTTTCCTCGGGCCCTTGAGAAGATGGGGACAATTTACAGATTGCCCCAGAGAGACATTTTATATAATAATTCAATGTTTAGTTTCTCTTGTGCAGGTAAGCTTGGAAACACTCATGTATTATGCTGGGAGACTTTTAAAAATCCAGTGATTCCAATAGAATTTTTTTTTTAAGGAAGAAAAGGTTAGGCAGCAATATTTTTCCCCCCCTAAAAAGAGTCTCAGAGAAAAAAGGGTTTTGCTTTACCATCTCTTCACCACCAATTTTCAGAATTCACAATGCCAGAGTTAGTCACAGGATTTCCAAAAGAGGTGAATAATTCAGGCAGAATCTCTTTTTTTTTCAGTATCTTGCCTACTATGCAGCTTAGTTTTCTGAATCAAATTCTGTTTTCTGGCTTTGTGTGTCAGAATAATATAGGCAATTGCAGGCCACAAGTCAAGGAGGATCTTTTATCTTTTGAACCCTATCCTTCAGCATTGCTAGGCTCTCCCACCAATGTTCAGTGTCAAAAATAGCTGGGTTTTTTTTTAGAGGTTTAGTTTTTATGTGTGGGTGAAGCAAGACTTGAGAAATGTTTTTACCATGTTATCCCTGACATGCACAAATGCCCTCTTCCCAAAAAGAGAGATGCACACTCCAAATCCCAACCTTTTTTAGAGACCTCACCACATCATCACTGCACTTCTCTGTAGCTCTCTGAAATTGGAAAGTGGTTTGTGATTATGAAAACCTTGTTACCTCTGGTTCTTTGCATGGACACATTCTATTTATGTCTGGTTGAGATAACCCATGAAGAGAATGGCTGTTTTTTTCCAAAACTACTGAATCACAGATTTCCCAAATCTTTTTAAATAAGTCTAGTTCCTTGAGGAAATTAAGCATTGTGTCATGCTCATTCTATGATTGGGTACTTTCATGCTTCATGTTCACTTCGTTGGTGCAAGCTCGAGAAAAGGCACAAATTCACCCCAATGCTATTTTTATCATGAACAGTGAAGACTTTTGGTGAATCAGAGTCATGAGTCATCTATATAGGGATTAGGGCAGGGGAGATTGGGAACACAAATTGGCTAATTACAGGTTTCAGCAGCATAATTATATGGTGCAGATGTGTGTATTCATAGCAAAGGTTAGATCATGTCCCCCCAGTCATTCAAGAGTGTAGTTCCATCTGCCAATCTAGTAGAAACTCTAAATAACACCAATCGCTAAATAAATTTATGGAATGGTGGTTTAAATAAACAATAAACAGATAATCCAAACGTTCAGATATTGTTTATTTTTTTTAAAACAACAAACAAACAAAAATACATAGAGAGGAAGAGAGCATGGAACATCATAAGATAATGATGTATTAATTATTTCCTCATACTGTAAAAATGTGTGGGTTAATTTTGAAAATATTTTTATTTATTAAAGATAAATATTTGTGCAATGGCTTTGCTGGTATTAATCATTTTTATATGTTTGCTTTTTCTGAGACCTTTTATTGAGGTGCTGAAATTGCTACAAAGCATTTTTGGCACATCATATACACATTTTATAGATGATCATCTGTTGCATTGTTTTCTGGGATGTCTACAGATTATAAACGTGAGGGGAAATTATCTGAAATGATGACATCTATTCAGCAGGAAGCTAAAGCTGCTGTTGCAATGATATACAAATCTCTTTAAATACTTTCAATCCAAGGTGATTTTTTTTTTTAATTGTCAGTCAAGATGCCCAAACCAAATAGAGACAATGTTGGAGAGAATGAGAGATAACAGATTTCTATACCATTGCAGGAATCACTTCGGCTATGGGTGGGACAATTCCCTAAGATTTTGCTTTTAGGTCTCTTTAATTTCTTTAATTTTCTTTAATCTCTTTAATTTCTTTTAGCTTATTTTTCATTCACAGTCCCAAAGTAACTAGGAAAAAGCACATGTTTCATAGGCCCCTTTTGACATCAATAGTCACTCAAATCTTCGTCTCCTGTTTTTCACATATTGGAAAGTTGTTGCTCATTAGTGATTACTAATTTTATAAAAGAATGGTGTGCAAAAAAGAACAACTCAAATGGCGGTCAAGCAGAATGACAATTAGGTAGAACAATCAGCACTAAAACAGTCCATTATAGCAGACAATACAAGCTACCAGATTACTTCATTGAAAACAGAATTCATTTAAGAAGTCAGACTTATTATCCTGTGTGGGGGGGAAAAAAAGTTATTGAATTGTCATTTAAAACATGACAATGGAAATAAGGATATCAGATTTCTTTGATCCTAGCTCTGGCAACAAGAATGTCCTTCTCTTAACCCAGCACTATAAATTTATGCAAATATAGTAGGTTAAAAAAACAATCATAGTTATATAAATGTATGAGTAATAAGCATATATACACTTGAATAATATCTACATTAAATAAGTGTATATAGTATTTTAACTGCTAACTTTTATAACAATATATTATGCTGTATATTTTTTTCTTCGGTTTTCTTTCTTTCTTTTTTTCTTTTTCTTTTTTTACTTTTTTAAGGCACTTTTAATGAGGAAGTTGAGAATATACATATTTGTATCCCAATTTTCTTTGTGATTTATTTTTTTCTGTTACTATTAAAGAAAGCTTTTTAAAAATGTTAATTAAAAAAAACTCCTGCACTGTACATTCATTTGCCTGGCAAGACCAGAAGAAACAAAAAAGCTTCTTCACCCGATCATAACTTACTTTTATTTTATTTATTTATAAAATGTTTAGGCTACCCATTTTGCCTACAAGGTTTGAGTGGCTTGAAAGTCCAACAAAACTAATGAGGTCCAAGCTGCACAGCTAAAAATTCAGTGGGGGTTAAGAAGCTTCTAGCAGCAGTAATTCACCATCATCATATTTTTTTAACAGAATAACAGAAAAAAATAACCAAGTTGGAAGGGACCTTGGAGGTCTTCTAGTCCAACCCCCCTGCTCAAGCAGGAAACTTTATACCATTTCAGACAAATTGTTGTCCAGTCTTTTCTTAAAAGCCTCTAATGATGAAGCACTCACAACTTCTGAAGGCAATTCATTCCATTGGTTATTGTTCTCTCTGTCAGGAAATTTCTCCTTAATTCTAGGTTGCTTCTCTCCTTGATTTGTTTCCATCCATTCCTTTTTGTCCCGTTTTCTGGTGCTTTGGAAAATAGGTTGACACGCTGTTTCTTTTTTAACTAGAAAAAACATGATGGATGGCTGTCACTGAGACCAGGGGGGGGGGGAGTGTGTTGCTGTGAACTCATTGTATTATGACTTGAGAAATTGTTTCTAATCAGTCTGCATTGCACTCATGCCTGACTTATCATTGAATCCCACTAACCAATTCAGCTTTTGTTCATTATGCTGTCTGGTGTTTGTCAGGCAGAGTTGTTTATTGTTGTTGGAGCTTACACCCAACAGACTTTAAAGAAACATAGATAACATGAAGAGAAATATAGTGCACCAGAGGCACAGGGAGAAATGGAGAGCAAAAACTCTCTTGGTAACCAGAGACATATTCTTCACAAGTCCAAAGTTTACCAACTCAGCACTTCTAACAGAAGTTTTCTATGTTTGGGATATTCACTTACAGATAATTTTCCCATCTTCAAAAACATGAAATTCTACATGCTCCCATTCATGTTCACCTTCAGCTAAGATTCTGAGGAGCATAATCTTGGGAAGATGCTAAACTTAGACCTACCAATAGGTAGATGATTTTTTTTTTAGATAACCACTAGTGGGCAGCAAAGAATGCATTTAAAAAAATCCTGTCATCTAGTGGCTACTTTAATTTCTGCAGGCCAGATGTGATGGCCTTAATTGGCATGAGGGTCCCTGTTCCAACTTCTAGCATTCAATATTGGGGAGAGGGGCAGAACCCCAATCATTAGAACAATTACACAGTGAAACCAATGAGGGAGGATCTCCCTTTCAGTGGATCTATTCAAGTTGAAGCTTAGCTGATGTGGATTCCTGCACTGAGCAGGGAAATGGACTCAATTAGCTAAATGGCCTTACCAAATCCCACAATTATTTAATTTCTAGGTGAAGAGATTAAGTAGGTAGGTTTGGGGTAAATGTTTACCCAAAAAAGTTGTTGTCAAACTCAGGTAACACTAACTGACCCAATCAGGGTAGGACAAGCTGTTCCTCTGAGTCCCTTTTCCAGGTTTTAAGTTCCATGATTGCTGAAAACTAACAACACAGTATCCTACTATTTTGAGGTGAGAAACTCATGAATCATGCATCAAATGGTATTCACCTAAACACAGACTCATCCACATGGATAATATGGAGTGGTCCATTCTGGTGGACTTAACTGTTCTTACAGTTGTTATATGCGACCTTTGGCTACACTGGCCCAAGTTACACAAACAATCTCATCTGATGTTCCTGAACATCTATAGCTCTTTTGAAGAACTATTTGAAGTCATACAAATTAAATAAATATATATCTTTTAAAATCAGGCTGCTATCCACTAATAGTTAAACTATGTCAGAGGGCTACTCACCAAATCTTCTTCCAAGGCTTTGCAAGACCATAGGAGGACTTGGGTCTTACACATACACACATGAACACATATTCAGTGGACTTAAATGAATAGTGTTACTTTAAACTTGTTTTTCAGTATTTTACACTTCATAATAATGTAACATTTTTGAAAACACATGGAATCTCATGAACAATTATGTTCTGATATTCAAATTGTATTGGAAGACCAAGTAAGAATTTTGCAAGATCAGATTTCCTAAGCATTTGTAAATTAAATACATATTTAAAGGAAAAGGTAAAGGTTCCCCTCGCACATATGTTCTAGTTGTTCCTGACTCTAGGGGGCGGTGCTCATCTCCATTTCAAAGCCAAAGAGCCAGTGCTGTCTGAAGACGTCTCCGTGGCCATGTGGCCGGCATGACTAAACACCAAAGGTGCATGGAACGCTATTACCTTCCCACCAAATGTGGTCCCTATTTTTCTACTTGCATTTGTTACGTGCTTTCCAGGGGTGGGTTGCTACCAGTACGGTACAGTTCTACGAACCAATAGCGCCGGTGGCGGGAGGCTCTGCCCACCTGCCCCGGATGCTTCTGCGCATGCACAGAAGTATCGTGCATGCATGCGCAGAAGCGTCACGCGCACATGCACACGTGCACGCAAACCGGAAGTGATGGGATTTAGAACCCATCACTGGTGCTTTCGAACTGCTAGGTTGGCAGAAGCCTGGACAAGTAATGGGAGCTCACCCTGTTACACGGCACTAAGGATTCGAACTGCTGAACTGCCGACCTTTCGATCGACAAGCTCAGCGTCTTAGCCACTGAGCCACCGCGTCCCACCAAATTTAGATCAGGTCAAATTCTGTCTGTCTGTCTGTCTGTCTGTCTGTCTGTCTGTCTGTCTGTCTCTCTCTCTCTCTCTCTCTCTCTCTCTCTCTCTCTCTCCCTCCCTGTGTGTGTGTGTGTGTGTGTGTGTGTGTGTGTGTGTGTGTGTGTGTGTGTGTTTGTCTGTACATCCTCTTTCAATTTATTTGGAACCTAAAGCTTTTCTATTCATTGAGATATCTTTTCTTGCCTCCTCTCTATAATGCAAAATGTGCACTGCCTACCAATGCTGGAAATTATTTCAAATTTTCCATCTTCTGGGGTGGAGGAGCAAGAAATGCATTTTCTTTCTCCTGAACAAAAATGATGATCAAATGTGCCCCTCTTCCTGACATTACTCTCCTTGTGACCACTAATGGCTGCAATTTGCAAGGCCTTTGGAAAGGCAGGGCAAAAGGGCGATTATGGTATCTTGACCTCATTAAGGCTCTTTGGGGAGGGGAAATAGACTGGATATGTCTTCTTAATGGACCTAAATGGGCTATAATTTTGTGGGGCCTTGAAATAAGGACCACAAGGGGAGAGCGAACTCATTTAAGGTGCTGTAAAAAAGAAGAACTCTGGATCTGTAATAACCTTTGTGGGAAGGAAAGCAAATAATGAAATAATCTCCCATGCATTTCAGTCATAAAGGCTACTGGTAAACAGGAGGCAAGACCATTGAGGAGGACGGTCATTATCAGGACAATTGTAGCTTTTATTCCACTTTCTCTGTTTTCCCTAATTGGAAAGAGCCTAGAGTGCCTATTTGCAAGTTAGATTTCATACTCACACAGATTTCATACTTGCCCATTCACACACAGAGAGATGCCTGCTCTTAATGTGATTTTCCAAAACCAGACAGCTACGTTATGGAGCCAGGTCCTTTTCAAATGGAAAAGGGACATCTAAATTCTCAAAGGCTTGATTCTAGGGAGGCAAATTAATTGGGTAAACTATCATTCTGAAAGTTACTCCAGTACAATGAATTTCTCAAAACCCATCTACTTAGGGATTGACATGCTTAGATGGAAAAAGAATACCGAGGGAAAAATTACATCAGTCCTGGGTAGCTTGCAGTTTAGAGCCATCGTCATGAAAAGCAAACAATGCATATTTTTCAATAGCAACCCAATTTAGTTTGAATGTTGATGTTGTATATAGGTAGGTAAGTAACGCTGCAGGCATCTGTGTAGGTTTTGCTTCATGGAATTTGACATTTGATTCTGAGGTCTGGAAATGGTTAAGGTAAATATTTGTGCTAACTTCTCTTATCTTGCTGGTACATTAGCCATGGAAAAAAGCAAAGAGCTGAGAAACAAACAATTCCAGGGTGCTCTTCCTTCAAGCGTAGGGCATTCCAAGCACTGCTGGATAAATACACGATCTGATTAGTTCAGACAATAATCTGGCAGAGTGGAACCAGTGTGAACCTACCAATACATATTGTACAGACAGGAAGGAATAGCTTGGCTTAGAATCAATAGCTTCTTATAGGGAAAAGCTACTGTTCAGGAATTTTAAAGGAATGTCAGTTGATTAGCTACAATTTTGCTTCTTACATGCTTATACCTTAAAAAAATTAAGTATTTTCAAAATAACTTTCTAGTGTTAGAAATTAATCACAATTTTTATTTATTTATTTATGATATCTTTCAGTGTGGTGTGGATTTCTGGCTATCAACAATAAACCAGTGGAACAGCTTGCCTTTAGAAATTGTGGGTGCTCTATCATTGGAAGCTTTTAAGAAGAGATTGGACAGCTGTTTATCTGAAATGGAATAGGGTTTCCTTCTTGAGCAGGGGGTTGGACTAGATGACCTCCAAGATGTCTTGCAACCTCTGTTATTCTGTTAACTGCTTGGAAATGTCCCTGTATTCATCTGTATATCTCACTGTCAGGAAATTTCTCCTTAGTTCCAGGTTAGTTCTCTCCTTGATTAGTTTCCATCCCCTGGTTTTTTTTTCCTGCTTTGGAGAATAAGTTGATCCCCTCTTCTTTGTGGCAACCCCTCAAATATTGGAACACTGCTATCATGTCAACTTCAAGATATTTTATTTCTGGGTGCTTTTGTCCTCAGTGAGTAGGTGATTATGATGTTTATTACTGAAATTTACTTGAAAATTCATATTTTTTTTATTCACAGTTGGCTTTTTTATGCTTATAGGCTGTCTAGAATGATTGGACAGGTTAAATTTGTTGTTAGTCCTTCAAAGTAGTCCAGACAAGGATAGTATCAGGATATCACCATTATCTTACATCATTAATGTAAGGTTACATTAAATAGAATCTCGCAAGACTAAAGTATTTCTTCTCTCCCCTCCTTTTAGTTTCTGGAAAACTAGGGATGATCCCATCTGAAACACTTCCATGCTTGTCCTCACCTGTGCACTGGGCTGTATGTTACAGTTGTATTGCCCATTGATGCTTTTCCTGTCTTTCAAGGAAGTTCCTACTTACCATCACAGTTCATTTACTTTTTATTTATTTTTTTGAATAGCAAAACAGATCACAAAAAAGATTGGGGGGGGGATATTAGTAAGGGTACTGTGAAAAAGAAATACTAAACTTTTTACAGTGATTAAAATAAATGTGATTAAGAAAACTAATTAACAAAAAAGATCTATATGATAACAAGAGATAATCATAAATTAATTTTATCCTTCAGTTTATCTTTAAATCTTGACTGTCCATCAGCATATTGCATCTCATTTTTAGAACTTTTCAATAATAGATAAGAAATTCATATCCTAGACCCATTGTTTAAAATCAGGAGAATAAGTTTCTTCCAGTTACATAAAATTATCCTCTTTGCAATACCCTAGGCATAATACCCCAGCTAAGCTCTCGATGAGATGACAGATACCAAGTTTTAGTTGAATATCACACTGAGATCCTTAATTAAAATATTTCTCCCCAAAATTGTACTGACATATGCAGAAATTTGAAATCAAAACAAGGCTGAGCTGGACAAGACAAAATCACCTGGGTTAACGTAACTACATTTTTTTTTACGGTGCCCTTTTAAAAAATCTTGATGATTGATTATGTGCCATCCAGTTGGTGTTGACTCTTAGCAACCACATAGATTTTCTCCATGACAATCTGTCCCTATTCTAATCCCTAACTTTCAAGTTTTACAACAGTGCATTCCTTGCCAATGTCTTAACTATATTGCATGGCTGAAATAGGAATCTGCTGGAGGGCCTTAAATTCATACTGTGTTTCAAAGTTTTCTTCTCTTGCAAAAGAAGCTTCTGCTTTTCCATCTTATGACTCAGAGTACTTTAGAGTTTCATTAGAAATCTCTGTGTATTTTAATAAATACTCCTAAAGGAAACAAAAAAGTCACACAAAGAAAACATTCCAAATAAAATAACGGGCAACGCAGCAAAAAAATACAAATCTAGCATGCAACAATGAACTATTTAAAAACTCAAAAAAAAAATCAAGGCAACAATATATTAATTACCAAGACATTGTAACAGAATAACAGTTAGAAGGGACCTTGGAGGTCTTCTAGTCCAACCCCTTGCTTAGGCAGGAAATCCTACACCACTTCAGACAAATGGTTGTCCAATCTCTTCTTAAAAACTTCCAGTGTTGGAGCATCCACAACTTCTGGAGGCAAGCTGTTCCACTGGTTAATTGTTCTCACTGTCAGGAAATTTCTCCTTAGTTCTAAGTTGCTTCTCTCCTTGATTAGTTTCCACCCATTGCTTCCTGTCCTGTCCTCAGGTGCTTTGGAGAATAGGCTGACCCTCCTTCTTCTTTGTGGCAGCCATAGATACTGCTACTATGTCACCCCTAGTCTTTATTATATATGAAGTTGGTTTTATTTATATATATATAAATATTTATTTATTTATTTATATTTATTTATACTTATATAAATAATTTATATTATTTATATATTTATTTATATAATATATTTATATTTATTTATTTATATATTTATATTTTTATTTATTTGTATATATTTATGTGTGTATTTATGTATGATGTATTTACATATATGTATATGTATATGTATATATGTGTGTCT
>QLTV01001699.1:176038-188497 GCA_003457575.1 Thermophis baileyi
TCCTTAGACAGCTTGATTCTTCATATGTTAGCCTATGATAAGATGGGCAGCCAATAAATTTAATAAAACAAATAAAAATATGTCCAAGGGAATATGGATATTTTCAGTGCTTGTCCATTATTGGATTATGTTCCCCACCTCCATTTATGGAGAGAGGTCAATAAATGAGATGCCACCATCAAGATGACTTCAGTGTGAGGGACAATGCTACATTTGTTTCATGCTATTCTTCATCTTGCTGTCTCTGTGGACAGGGCCGTCTTAACAGCACTATGGGCCCCGGGCAAAGCAGTGTACTGGAGCCCCTATGACAACTATTCACAGGAATAAAAATGTAAATGATAATAAAATTAAACATATATTTATTTTATTGGCACTTCCAACAAAATTGGTGTTGAAACATTAAAAACATGCAGGCTCATCTCATCATCTATGGAAAAAAAAATCAGTGTTAATTTCTATTAATGCATGTTAGTTTTAATAAAAAAAATGTAGTAAAATGTAATAAATATGTTGCTGTATTTATATGATACAAGATGCATTGAAGGATTAATACACAGGGGCCCCTATGCTCGTGGGGCCCATGGGCAAGTGCCCATCAGGCTCATGTGTTAAGACAGCCCTGTGAGGGTGCCCCAGCATCATAATTTAAATTAAATCCATGGCATTTAATGAAAAGGTAAGAGTAAGAGTCACCTAAGTAGCAGAAATGACCCGAACAGTCCATTCTTCAAAATATCCAAGTGAGCCTGGTATTAAAGTCACACTATCACTATTATTGGAATGTAAATCTATGCTTGAGAAGTTACACCTTCCTATTATGAATTGGTTGCGAATGCACATCAAAACCATTTTTCTCCTTGCACGGCTCCAGAGTGAAATGAAATATGGATCTGACATGAATGCCAAATGTTATCACGAGTTCTGCATAGACTTTTGTTACTTTTATATATTTTTTAATATATTCAATCGATAACTTATAGAAATTCAAGGCTGCTTCAGTATTCTGCTTCAAGGAGGTAAATATATGCAGGACATGACCTGAGCCTGCAGAAAGGAAACTAAATGAGTACTTTTTTCTTAAAACCATTTATGATTTTTGGTTTTAAACAAAACAAATGAAAGGAGCTTGGTCTACTAACTTCCATCAATTGTATTTGTGTGTGTATGTTTTGGCCTGAAATAAAAGATCTCCAGGATATACCAAAAAGAAATGTAATATTTAAAATTTGTTAAAAGTCCATTTATCTCCATTAGCTAAATCAAAAGAATAGAGGCAAAAATGTATCTAAATATGCCATTATCATCTAATAACATTATTGGAAGATATGCCTTTATGTAATAGAAAGTACATTGTTGTGGCAATGAGTGAGGTGTTGTTTCAATCTGAAAGAGAGCTAGCATAATGGCATGAGATATGCTTCCCTTGGCAAACATTTGGGATTTGTCACAAGCCCTGTTGGCTGTGTACTTTCTTAACCGGGCAGGGAGATCAAAAAATATCATGATAGGCAGTAGTTGCATGAAGATTTTATTTTTTTTAACTACTTTTCCCTTTCCTCTGATGGATATCCTGATCCTGGGACATTCAAGTTCTATCTTAGCTCCTGACAAATGCACGGGGGTGGGGGGGTGGAGAGATTGCTTTCATGCATGCTGGAATCAAAAAGATCTTCCACAAATCTCCATGCCCTCCAGGCAAATTCACTGTAGATAAATTTTGTAAAGTTCAAATATAGTAAGAATCAGCTATCAATCTGCTTTCTACAGTATCATCTGAAACTGTACTGAGCAGTGATGGATTCTAAATCCCATCGCTACCGGTTTGTAGAACCGGACAATACAGGTAGCAACCCACCGCTGGTACTGAGAAAAACGGACTTGTTTACTCACAGTCAAAATAGGGATTAGAGGTGGCTTGTTACCACCACCACAAACAAACAAAAAAGGCTTTGTAAAGCATATCAGATCAGAAAGAAAGGAAAAATAAAGAGGTTATAGGTCTGTTGCAAGGAGAAGAGGGTGAATTGATAATAGGTGATAACATGAAGGCAGAATATCTTGTATTTTATCTGTCTTCTCTCAGAAGGGAAAGGAAGCTCCAACTGGCCATCACTGTAGTTTTAGTAGAAGGAAGAGCTAAAGCTCAGGACAGACACAAAGATCTTAAAAAAACACTTACTTAATATAAATAAATTCAAATCTCCAAGGTCAGAAAAATCATATCATATAGAAATGGAAAAACTAGCTGAATCAATCAGAGAATTGCTAAATGTAATTTCAGAGAACTCCTAGAGTACATGATCCAAGAAGAGTAAAGGACTAAAAATGTCCCTATCTTAAAAAAAAAGGAAGAGGGAGGACCCAGAAGGATAATTCCAAATCTTAACTATCCTAAATTTTACCTTTTATTGATGTTATTGTAATTTATTAGGTAGTTGCAAGCCACCTAAAGTCATTAAGAATCATTGAGTGGCATAGAAGTTTAATAAAAATATTACGATTGGTTGGCTAGTCAGCCATATGTTTAGACTGGATTTGGCATTTTTATATACCTGTTGAGTCCTTCCAAGGATCTGGAATAAGCAGGTGTTGTGGTCTGATTGTGTTAAAGGTGTTGTCACAGGATGTAAGTTGTTCCAGGTAAAACCAGTGTTTTGCAATTGACTGATGGTGATTTTGTCAATTATCATTATCACTACTACTACTATGGTTGGCCATACAGGCAGCCAGATATTTAGACTGGATTTGGCTTCTTTGATGGCCTTAATTTTCTTATCTGTGGGGCGTATGTCGGACCCGTCTATGAGGAATCCCAGAAATTTGACGCTGGTGACCCCAATCTTGCATTTGTCCTTCTTAACTTTTAACCCGTTCTTGAAACCGTAGTAAAACCTGCCGCAACCTGTGCATTAATTGGCACAGCGTGGCTGCTGTTGGATCCGGTAGACGTGGTTGTCATCGTCGTCATCATAGTCCACTTCTGTCTCTGGAACCTCTGTACGCCAGTCCGTCTGCCTTTGCGCATGATGGACTCCGCTGGTTTTCCAGATGGTGGCTGCAGAGGTGTCCAAGGATTCAGTGGCTCTGGCTTCTTCTACCACGTCCTTGAAGTTGGCTTCCCTCTGGATTAGTAGTTTTTTCTGTAGGTTGAGATCCCTCATACCTAGGATGATACGATCTTTCATCATTTCCTCCAGGTTGATGAATTCACATCTAGATCTCCCAGAGGCTGGCAACGAATTCGTTGACTGTCTCTCCTTCGTTTTGGCGCCAGTGGTAGAATTCGTTCCTGTGCACCATCAGGGTATCGGAGGGGGCGAAATGATCCTTTAGCACTGTTTGCAGAATGGACCAGGAAATGGATTAGATATCCGTGGGTGCCGCCAAGGTTTCTGCCAGCTTGTAGATTTTGGGGCCGCAGTATGTTAGGAAGAGAGCCCTCTTCCTGTTGTCCGGCAAATCCTGGAAATTATTGGCTTATTATTGCAGAATCTGGACATATATGTTCTCCATTCTTCAGTTTGAGGGTTGAAGAAAGCTGGAGCTGGGGATTGCTGTTGTGCCATCCTGTTGGTTTGGCCGATGCAGGTCGGAACGTGCTTAAGATGGCCACGGATCACCACGAAGTGCCTTTGTCCTGTTGTCTGCTTTCCACACCCTTCATCGCCAGTGTTAGATTCACGTGGGAAGAATAGCCGAGACATAGGAACAGTTCAGCACCTTTATTAGTAGTCAGCAACAGCTCAGTACGGACTGCCGGCTGGCGGCAGGGAAGCCGCTTTTATGGGTCTCCCTGCAGCCTGCTGGCCAGTGACATCGGTTCAATTCTCCCGCCGCTGACTAAGCCAATCAGCAGCGGGTATGCAAATACGTACTCGGTGTATCAGTACGTAACACAAGTCCTATGAGGAATGCAGAAAAGATGAGAAGCATCATCATCTACAGGGTGGAATTGATGTATTTTCTGTCACCTTGGAGTTCATGATCAAACCAATTTGTTGAAACTACAAAGAAGATTCAGCTTAATTATTAGGAGAAATTTCCTGATAGTACGTATTTTCACCAGTAGAATAGGCTTTCTCATGAAGTAGCATGGTCTCCTTCAATGAACGTCTTGAAAGAGAGTCTGGATCCATGCAAAATACTTTAGCAGATATTGTACTGAGCAGAGCGAATGAGATGAATACTTACAACAGAGAAAAATATGGTATTCCATTCCATGTATAAGACTTAATTGAATCAATATTCAACCCTTCCTTGGACACTAGTATTAGGATACTATCTCCACTACACCTGAAGATTTAAAAAAAAATGCAGGACTCAGCTATCTCCTTCCAAAATTTTGTTCCATCTCCCAGCATCTGACTATGAAATGATTGTTTCACTATACCTAATGGGCATGTGTTGTAAGATATGCCTACAATGTGCTTGTAAAACACAACCCAGGATGAATTTAAACAAATGTGTGGATGGATAAAAGAGAAATACTCATTTTCTTCTCTATGTTTTTATCCCTGAGATGACTTCTTCCTAGACATATTTTCTCCTAGCAGGGTATTTGTTCCATCTCTCACAGAGATAACAAAAATGCATCACAATTCAGTCTTTCTGTGCTGCAAATTGTTCTTCCTTAATATTCAAGATGTCAAGTGATTTGCTACCAAGAAAAAGTCAGCCTGGAATGATCCAAAGCAAACAAGCCTGCTAAATATCTGGTATTCGATGCCCTTTTTGCTGTTTCCACCTTTGTTATGCTTTTGAATCACTACCTAGTTGCTTTAAACTTTATCTGTGAATTCTCTCTCTGTCACCATGTTAATTGTTCCCATCTGGTTTCCAAACCATTTTCTGAAAGTCTGTGTAACAGAGCTCCCTCACATATTTCCTTAATGTGCAAGTCAAAGAAGTCCCAAGACCAACCACAGATCCAACCTGTTCCACCCAATGGCCACACCCTTGGTATTGGTGAGAAGATGGCTTGTCATACTGAAACTGATTTAGAAATGTGGTGGCTTGACTCTTAGAGAAAATATCCATGCAGAGGAGGAAGAGAAGCTGGAGAAAGGCAGGCAAGCAGGCAGGAAGAAGCAATCAGAATAGTCAAATCTATCTCACTGATTGTACATCCATATTTATTTTGGTTAATTTATTAGGTTTTTATTCTGCCTTTATTACTTTATAAGTAACACGGTAGGCTGAGCTGAGAGAAACTGACTGGCCCAAAGTCACCCAGCCACTTTCATGCCTAAGGCAGGACTAGAACTCAAAGTCTCCTGGTGATTGGCCCAAAGTCACTCAGGTGGTTTTCATTCCTAAGGCTGGACTAGAACTCAAAGTCTCCTGGTGATTGGCCCAAAGTCACTCAGGTGGTTTTCATTCCTAAGGCTGGACTAGAACTCAAAGTCTCCTGGTGATTGGCCCAAAGTCACTCAGTTGGTTTTCATTCCTAAGGCTGAACTAGAACTCACAGTTTCCTGGTTTCTAGGTCTTCACTAGAAATAATCTGGTCTTTGAATTATTGCCTGAGCAGAGCTTAGAACTATATATTTCTATGTCCACACAATTCACTAAGTCTTGAAATATTATTAAATAAAATCTCAAGCACTGATCAAATATTATATTTGCCTTAAGTTAAGGTGTATTGTTCTCTCAGTCAGCCAATAATTTTTTTATTGTTCTTATTTAACTGCAAACTGGCCAGATTTACTAAGGGGATGGGCAGCCTCAAAATTGAATAACTAATAAACTAATAAATATATCAATTTTAAAATATTAAAAACCTAACCCTACTGATGTCAAATATCAAATACTTCATATAAACTGGGTATATTTGATGAGTTTAAAATACCCCTGAATCTAAAAATGAAAAGCATTAGAGAAGATATGGAAATTTATTTTAGCTGTTAAATAATAAATTATTCAGCTGGGTTACATGAATGTTTGGATTTTTTTACTGTATTTAAACAATATTTTTAAAGAAAATCTTACACCTGAAACCTATTTGGTTTAAATCTGATTTCTGTATTAATGATGAGCATTGCAGAGTTGTTATTGTTTTGTACTTCAGTTTTTTATCAATATGCAATTAAGCAAAGCTGTCAGGCTTATACTGATATTTAAATAAATGCCAGACTACAAACGTCAAAGATATTTAATAACAGCAGTGGGTGGCATTAACAACTGAACTCACTATAAATGTGTTGTTTATTGTACACTTCTGAGAGAAATACTGACTTTATCAAAACCAGGTGGAGGTGAACACTCTTTAATGAGTAAACTGGGGACATTCTATGCTTTTAGCATTAAAATAATTAGCAATTTTAAATTCTGGATATGGCATTTGGGGTATTCCATGGTGGAAAAAGCGATTCTAAAGGCATGACAGCTTTAAATACAGTTTCTGACAGCAAAGTTGGAAGGGATCAAATATGCCTCATGTTGGTAATTCACAGTTACCACAGAAAGGCTAATCAAGGGATTCTTGGAATCATAATAGAAAAATGCAAAAGAAGGATTCCTCCTCTCCATAGAATTTGTTGTGGCATTTCTGACAAAACAGCTTATGGAAAGTCATTACAGCATCTGCCTTAAATATAGAAGCCCAAATAGAAAAGTAGATAGGAGGAAAGATAGGTGAAAGGTCACACAAAGAGTAAACCAGCTTTCTCCAACTTGGAACTACAGCTCCCATAACACCCAGCCAGCATTGTCTTCTTGACTTCTTGGTTGCATATTTTAAGAACAAAACAAAACAATTCATATCTACTAAGCATCACTGTTACAGATTGCTGAGAAATATTGCAAGGACCTTCATCAACTTTGGTGTACTTCTGTGTCCACCCAGTCCGATGTTCAATGTTACTAAAGCTCTCATGATTGGGTTATTCTTAGGAATAAGTGATGAGAGAGCAAAATAACCCCACAAGAACTTTCTCTTAGATTACTGATTACTGATAGACTTTATCAAGCCAAAATGAGCAGAAAAGCATGGAATCTGTTCTATATGGAGAACTAGGCGGGCAGGAACTGAGGTGAGGCAGGTTGCAAGAGAAAAACAACCTTTATTGCTAACAGCCAGAACAAGGCAACTCCGAACAACAACAACCAAGTGCCGTCTGACAGCTGCTTATATAGGAGCTGTCAGATGGGCGGACCAATGGCGAGGCTCTATTTTCCCGCCTGCCGGCTGCTCCCATCTTAGCCAATCAGGAGCGTCCTGCAGCCAGCATGGTTTTTGGTGTCGGCGTAAGTCCGAGGACTTAACATCCCTCACCTCCCAGATGGAGCATGCGTAGTCAGATAGGTATGCCGGTCGATGTCGGCTCTGCCCAGATCATCTCAGTTCAGAGGCGGCGGCCGAAGAGGAAGGAGCTGGTGAAGAGTTCTCTGGAACTCCCGGTGACTCTGCAGCAAAATCGAAAGGAGGTCCATGCAATGCTGGAGGGCCCGGCCTTTCAGGTAAGTATGGCGTCGAGAACGCTTCGGTCGTGGGTGTTTGGAAAGGCTCTGGCTGGACCTGATGGTCCCTGGAGTCTGATGTGGTCTCGGGGCAGGCTTGGGCCTGCTCTGGCTGTTTGTTAGCTGCGCTTGGAACCCTCCATCTCACTTGGTTTACATGTCGCCACCATATTCGCCCGTCATCAAGCTGGACGCTATAAGAATAGGGTCCAGTTAATTGTATAATGCATCCTGGTAGCCACCTGAGGCTGGTCCCATAATTTTGGGCAAAGACTGGGTCCCCGACTGCGAATGTTCTAGTGTGGCTATCGGCGTTGAGAGTTTGCTCGGTGTCATAGTTGGGGTGCAGTCAGTCCAGGGTGGTCCTGAGCCGGCATCCCATAAGAATTTCTGCAGGGCTTTGATTGGTGGCCTGGCATGGGGTAATGTGTTGCGCCAAGAGGTATTGGCATATTTTATCGTGCCAGTTTCCAGGCCCTAGGCAGCCTAAGGCCTCCTTAGCTGATCTGACGGCTCGCTCTACCAATCCATTAGCGGCCGGATGGAACGGAGCTGTAGTGGCATGGCGAATGCCATGCTTAGCTAGAAACATCTGGAAGGGTGCCGATGTGAACTGGGGGCCGTTATCAGATACTACAGTGTCGGGCAGCCCATGGGTTGCAAAATGTCTGTCTAGGACCCTTATGATGGCCTCTGATGTGGTGGATGGCATTAGGGCCAGCTCTACCCATTTGGAATAGGCGTCCACTACAACCATGAATGTCTGGCCATGGAAGGGTCCGGCCAGGTCTAGGTGGACTCGTAACCAGGGTACCTTAGGTGTGTCCCATTCCCGGACTGGGGCCGATGGGGGAGCTGGCCTGGACTGCTGGCAAACCTGGCACTTAGCTACCCAGTCCTCAATTTCCATGTCCATCTTTGGCTACCACACATAGCTGCGCCCCAGGGATTTCATTTGCACGATGCCAGGGTGGGCAGCGTGCAGACAGTTTAGAATTGGCGCCCTCAGCTCAGGAGGAGCTATTACACGGTTTCCCCACAGGAGGCACCCTTTCTGCATGGATAGTTCGTGCTGCCTAAGGTGGTAAGGTTGGAGCCCAGGCGTCAATAAAGAACCCTAAAAACTCAACCTGAGAAACCCCTATTTTGCATTTTTCCCTTTTAAGTTTTAGCCCTGCTTTTCTGAAACGAAGTAGGACAGCCCTTAGCTTATTGATGAGTTCAGCCTGACTGGTGGCAGAGATCAGGACATCATCAAAATAGGGTACTACCCCTTGTAGCCCCTGGAGCAGCCGCTCCATTAGGCTCTGGAAAATGCCTGGGGCAACGCTCACTCCGAATTGGAGGCGCTTTCATTTAAACGCTCCATGGTGGGTGACAATCGCCTGAGCCATGGCAGTGGCTTCATCCACCGGGAGTTGCTGGTACGCTTGTGCAAGGTCCAGCTTGGCAAATATGGTACCTAGCCTAAAGAGTGAAGAAGGTGTTGTACCACTGGCACAGGGTAGGGGTTGGCTTGTAGGGCTTTATTAATAGTGCCCTTATAATTAGCACATATTCTGATTGAGCCATCCTGCTTAATTGGAATCACAATAGGGGTTTCCCAATTTGAGTGGTCAATAGCTTCTAAGACCCCTTGGGCAATAAGCTTATCTAGCTCCTGGTCTACTTTGGGGCGGAGCGCAAATGGCACCCTTCTAGGTTTCAAGCGGATTGGCACTACCTGAGGGTCCAAACAAAATGGGGTTCCCCTTATATTTACCCAGGCTGTTGTCAAAGACGTCTGCGAATTCGCTGGCCAGCATGTTGAAAGTGTCGGTGCTTGTTGTGTGGATGCCAGATACGTTGAGGCCAAGTGCCGCGAACCAGTCAGGCCCAGGAGATTGGGCAGGTTGCCATTCACAATTATTAGAGGGAGGTGGCCAGAGAAGGTTCCGCGGGTGACAGTGAAGGTGCTGCAGCCCACTATTGGAATCACTTGATAGCCCACTTGATAGTCCTTGAGGGTTACTGGGCAAGGCTTGAGGTGGTACTTTGAGAAGCTAGGAATCAGCTGCTGGAGCATAGCCAAGGAGATCAGGAATTTGGAGGAGCCGATGTCCACTTCCATCTTGCAGGGCACCCCTTCTAACTTTACTGTGAGGTAAAGTTTGCTGGTAGCTGAGGCCACTGTGGCCTGGCTGACAGCCATAGGTTGAGGTCGGTGGACCCGGGAGATCGCTAAGCAGTCTTCCCAGTGCTGTTGCAGTCTTTTGTCCATTTTCTTATAGTGAGTGGGCTCGGTGGGTGGGTCAGAGGCTGGCAGGGCAGCCCTGCAGACTCGTGACAGGTGTCCCTTCTTGCCACAGCGGCGGCAGATAGTGGTTTTGAACCTGCAGTCAGACCTGTTATGGTTCCCGCCACCGCCTAGGCAACTGGTCTGAGGCGATTTGATGGCCGGAGTCCATTTCCTCCGCATTGTTTTAAGGCGACTCATGTCCTCCTCCTCGTCGGAGGGGTCATTGTTGTCAGAGTCTTCATAGTGGACGGCTTGACTCCTGCTGGCCAGGGTGGTTGATGGCTGGAACCGCTGGATCTCAGCAGCTGATTTGTCTGACAATTCGGATGCCCTGGCTTCGTCCAGTGCTGTCTGGAGATTCAGCTCAGTGTGGGCCAGCAAGCGACGCTGAAGTCGCAGATCTCTCACCCCGCAGACAAGTTGGTCCAGCAGAAGGTCATCTAAATCGTGGAAGTCGCAGTTTAGGGCAGCTGTCCGAAGGGAGGCCATGTATTCATTGATGGACTCCCCTTCTCTCTGTGTCCTCTGATGGAATGCATGCTGTCTAGCGATGCGTGAGGGAGCTGGAGAACAGTGATTCTTCAGTTTCTCCAAGAGAATCTCCCATGGCACAGTGTAGACTGGCTGAGGGGCAGTCAGGGCTCGAGCCATCGCAAACATTTCACGGCCACATGAGCTGAGGAAATAGCCCAATTTCCAGGCGCTGGACAGCTCTGTGAAATTGTTTGCCCGCAGGATGCATTCGAACCGTGTGAGGTAGTCGTCCCAGGTCTCCATGGCTGGCTCGAAGGGCGTGAACATGGGCAGGATGGCCATCCTTATAAGGATGGATGCTTGGGGAGGTAGCCTTGATGCGACTTCTTGTTGCCTGGCTAGTGACAGGAGGCAGCGCTCAGCTCAGTGTGCTTCAGCTCTGTCAGTGACTTCAGCTGGCTGTTACCTCAGTTCTAATCCCACCTTCATTGCCAGTTCTCTATATGGAGAACTAGGCGGGCAGGAACTGAGGTGAAGCAGGTTGCAAGAGAAAAACAACCTTTATTGCTAACAGCCAGAACAAGGCAACTCCGAACAGCAACAACCAAGTGCTGTCTGACAGCTGCTTATATAGGAGCTGTCAGACGGGCAGACCAATGCAAGGCTCTATTTTCCCGCCTGCTGGCTGCTCACATCTTAGCCAATCAGGAGCATCCTGCAGCCAGCATGGCTTTTGGTGGTGGCATAAGTCTGAGGACTTAACAGAATCTACAAGGATCCTCAGATCTGGGGGAAAGCATATGTGTATGCATGTATGCGTGTGTCATTCAAGAGCCAATTCAAATAATTGATTTGATTTGATGAGCTGAAGAGAGGTGACGTGAGGCAAGACAACATGATTCAACATGGTTTGTCCCCATCCTCCTATCCTTCCACAAGGATCTGAAGGCTGGCTCTGCTGGTTAATCTGGGGACCCAATACGGTAGGCGTGTCAAACTCAATTTCATTGAGGGCTGCATCAGGGTTGTGTTTGACCTTGGGGGGCTGGGGGAGCCTGGCCAGAGTGGGCATCGCTCCGTTTTCGGCTACAATGGCCCACCTGGGCTCTGTTTTCGGTTGTGACAGCCTCCTGCAACCCTCTGCCAGGGAAAATGGAGCTCGTGGAGGCCACGCATGTTTTCGCTGGCAGCTGCAGGGGGCCATTGCCGCTGAAAACGGAGCCCAGATAGGCCATGTGCAGCCTCCCCAAGCTACCTTTTCACTGGCAGAGGGTTGCAAGAGGCCGCGAGCTCCATTTTTGCTGGCAGAGGCACCGTAGGCCAGTCCTTGACTGTTTCCAGATCTGGCCTGCGGGCCTTAAGTTTGACACCCCTGCAATACGGGAATACATTACTGGAAGGCCTACTGGACTAATTAGCTGGCCATCCTCACTTCCTGTTTTCTGCTCCCTCTTCACCTTTCTTCTTTAATTTCATATTGTTGTACTTCCATTGTTTATCTTTGTTGTTTTTTTCTTTTGTTATTGTTATGTTTACATTGGGTGGCGAATAAATGTAAAAATAATAATAAATAAATCTGTTGGTTGAGTTGAAGGATCTCTGGCCAGATACATCAAATCAATTCAGAAATTCAGTTTGAAGGTTTAGTTTCATTACCTGATTGAGCCATCTTCTAGTAAAATCTTCAGATCAAATGTTCACATAATCTTGAGCAGGGGTGGGTTCTGGCTTACCTCGCTGCCGGTTCGCTTCCTCACACACCGCGTTGCGTGCGTGCCTTGTGCACCACGCTGGCGTGGGCACATGCACAGTGCTAAAAACCCAGCTTCTGTGCATATGCAGAAGCAAAAAACAAGAGAGCTGGTTCAGGGGCATGTCCAGCTGGTCATCGTTGCCGATTTGGCGAGTGGGGGGAAATTTCCGCTACCGGTTCTATAGAGCCGGTCCGAACTGGCAGGAACCCACCTCTGATCTTGAGGACTATCTCTGTATATATTCTGTTTATCTACAGATATAATAAAGGTAGATGTATTTTAAAATGCATATTCTAGAAAGTTTCATTGACAATAGTTTGTGCTGAGGGAAATTGTATAATAAACTCTGTTTGCATACATATTACGGAATTTGTACGCAAACAAAAGACAGCAATATTTAGTGATAGAACTATTATTATTATTATTATTATTATTATTATTATTATTATTATTATTATTATTATTATTATTATTATTATTATTATTATTATT
>QLTV01001699.1:194218-215222 GCA_003457575.1 Thermophis baileyi
TATTATTATTATTATTATTATTATTATTTATTAAATTTGTATGCCGCCCAACTCCCAAGGGACTCTGGGCGGCTCACAACAATATAAAAAACTATTAAAAGAATAGTACATAACAAAACATAATAAAACATAATAAAAACATTTAAAAACAGTTAAAAACTCATACACACATACTTTACTCTTAGACCATGGTTTCTCAAAGTTGACATTTGCCAAATAGTTGAGAGCCCTACTAAAGATCCTACCAAAATTGAAATATTATTATTTATTAAATTTGTATGCCGCCCAACTCCCAAGGGACTCTGGGCGGCTCACAACAATATAAAAAACTATTAAAAGAATAGTACATAACAAAACATAATAAAACATAATAAAAACATTTAAAAACAGTTAAAAACTCATACACACATACTTTACTCTTAGACCATGGTTTCTCAAAGTTGACATTTGCCAAATAGTTGAGAGCCCTACTAAAGATCCTACCAAAATTGAAAATTTGCAATGAGAAAGAAGGACAAAGATTCAGCAGCATACAGAGTAATCATATTAATTATATGTGCTGAATATGGTGTTAATTAAATCAAATTTACTTCTTGTTTTACCTCTGAGGAACGTGGTCCAAGACCTGACAGCCCAAGGCAAACTTTAGCTTTCAGCCCCAGAATGGAGTTACCTTCCTGAGGTAAACTAATCTTGAAAAACTATCATGTGTTTTAAAATATTTAATAAACGATAAAAAAAAATAAGTGTTTAAACTGTGGGCAATATTCAATGTTAAGGTGGTGAACTCAATATGACCGAGTGTCTGTTTCAGTTTCTTATCTTTTAGCTTTTGTTTTCATGCCAGATTACAAGGATAAATTGAATTGCTGGGTGATAAAACGCATACGTTCCCAAAAGCTGATTAATGAATATGCAATATGTTACCCGGTATGTATACACTATAGTGCTGACCCTGAATTTCCTTTTGGAATTCAGATAACTCCACAACACAATGTTTTCCCTCTGATGTTCCTGTAGGTTACATGCATGCATGCATGTAGGTGACATGCATGCATAAGAGCCGAGGTGGCACAGTGGTTAGAGTGCAGCACTGCAGGCTACTTCAGCTGACTGCTAGCTGCAGTTCGGTGGTTCAAATCTCACTGGCTCAAGGTTGACTCAGCCTTCCATCCTTCCGAGGTGGGTAAAATGAGGACCCAGATGTTGGGGGCAATATGCTAACTCTGTAAACCACTTAGAGAGGGCTATAAAGCACTATGAAGCGGTATATAAGTCTAAGTGCTATTGCTATTGCTATTGCTACATCTGTACATACATATTTATATCAGCAATTATTGAATCCTACCTTTAAATAAAGTGTGGCCAATATTTAGTGAATATTGATAATTAAGTCTTCCTCATAAGGCAATTCCCTTTTTGCAATAGCATGGAATCCCGTTACTTTGGGCAATCGTGTTAAATCAATCATGTCCTGGGTTTAATCTTAATTGCACTTTACAAATGTCCCCCAAAAGAAAGAATGGCATTCTTTTACTTGCTGAGTGAAAGGCAATGAAATTTTGCAATTGCCTATTATTTACATGCCAGATACTTTCAACTTTCACATGTCCATATTTATTTGACAGAGGCAGAGCCTTGTCAAGAGAACAGTTCACTTCTGCTGGGAAACTGTCAACCTCCCTTTGCATCTACTTCATTTCCCAAGAGAAATGGGCTGACAATGGCAGCTAGACAAGTGGCAAGAAGGTGACGGCATCATCTGCTAGGAAATCTTAATTTGAGAGCTCCACATAACGCCTCCCCCCCCCAAAAAAAGCAACCTGAGAAATTATTAGAAGCCAAAATGTTCAGTGTGTGGATGTGCAGAGACACCTCTCAATCAGTATTTCCACATCTCCATTTGTGTAGAGAAAAATCAACCACTACATTAATTAGGGATTGGAAATCCCTTAAGGACTTTTTGCAAAAGAAAAAAAAACCCAGGAACCAAAGGTTTGTGGGTTTGACAATTATAAACTAGAAAAAGAAGGAAACTTCAATGGAACTTTAGAGAGAGAGGTAAAATATAAACGTATTTATAATTGCTGTTAAGAAAATCAGAAGCCAGTTCTTTATTATTTTTTCCTTACTCCCTTTTTCCTTCTTTTCTCTCTCTTTTTCTTTATTTCTTTTTCGCTTTTCTGTTACTCTTTTCTATTTATGTATCTTTAAGTTAAAATTTGTAATTATTTTTATTCTGTGGAAAATCTTTAAAGAAAATTATGTATTAAAAAAGTACAGGTAATCCTCGACTTACGACTGTTTTTCACAATTATGGTCATTGCAAAATCCCCCTGGCCATGTGATTCAGGCACTTGGCAACTGACTCATATTTCTGATGATTGCAATGTCACAGGGTCACGTGATCCCCTTTTGTGATCTTCTGACAAGCAAAGTCATTGGGGAAGCCAGGTTTAGTTAACAGTCTTGTTACTAACTTATCAAACTATGGTAATTCACTTAACAGCTGTGGTGAGAAAGATCGTAAAATGGGGCAAAATTCACTTAACAACTGTCTCGCTTAGTAATGGGAATTTTGGGCACAATTGTGGTTGTAAGTCAAGAACTACCTTAGTTTCTCATCTCAAACAATGAAGTTTTATCATCTTTCTTTTGAATACATCAGTTAAAGCAGTCTATTCCATTGAAATAGCCATGTAGATTGATTGATGTTCAAGGCAGAATACAGTTATGAAGATTCTTGACTTGCACTGGACAACCTTCTATACCAGAGAAATATATGAACCTATTCTATTCCAGGGTAGATTATAGGTTCTGTCACCCAGTATAGTTTATTCTGATTGCTACATATTCTCTTGGATTTCCAGCAACCCTGCCATGTAAACAACATGTATTACTGTAAGTTTAATGCTCCCCATTCAAAGCATGGATATTGCTCTGAATTAAGTACTTCCCATGTGAAAGCTGATTACCTGAATAGAAACCCTATTGGACATTTTAGGAAAAAAAACATTCTGATGAATGCTGACCAACTCTGAGATATCAAGTTGTCAACTATTATAATTTCCCACTATTTTTCAGAGTTATACTCCATAGCTCTATGTCTATGTAGATTCTCAATCATCTAGGCCAGGGGTCTGCAACCTTAAACACTCAAAGAGCCACTTGGGCCCGTTTCCCACAGAAAGCAAAACAATGGGAGCCACAAAACCTGGGTGGGCGTGGCCAACTCAACATCACTCACTCCCACCCAGACACATGACCCCCCCCAGCCACACTTACCCAGGTTTTGTGGCTCCCTGTGTTTTGTTTTCTATGGGAAATAGGTATCTGTCTCTCTCCCTCTCTCATCTCTCTCTCTCTCTGGGCTGTTGTGCTCGGTGCTCAGTGGGGGAGGGGAGCACTTCCCCACGCTGCCCCCTTCTTTCTCTTAGCCCCGCCGACAAGGGAGGAGGAAGGCCAGGCTTGGAGGATGGCCTCCACCCCACAAGATCCGCCCCTGCAGTTCTCTCCCAGCCCTCTTTGCTGGAGGAAACAGCAAAAGAACCACAATGAAGGTGGAATGCTGTTGCCACACAAAGGCAAGTAGAGGGGTACTTCGCTCCAGCACTAAGGCTCCGGCCATGCCACTGCCATGACAGAATGATGGCTCTTTCATCCCTCTGCCGCGATAGGGTGACAGGGAGCCACAGCAGAGGGCCCAAAGAGCCGCATGCGGCTCTGGAGCCACAGGTTGCAGACCCCTGATCTAGGCCATGGTTGTTCAAAGGTGTTTTTTCTAAAAGGCAAATGGAATTTCTTGTGTATTTGTTTGTTTTCCTTTCAAATGTTTCACTTCTCATCCAAGAAGCTTCTTGGATAAGAAGTCCCAAAGGTGCTTTTTCAAGAGGCAACTGGACTTTCTGGAATTCCAGAAAGTCCAGTTGCCTCTTGAAAAAGCACCTTAGGAACAACCATTACATGGTTGACTGAGAATCTCCATAGACTCTTGGATAAGAAGTGAAATGTTTTCAAAGAAAGAAGGGAGGAGAGAGGAGGAGGGGGAGGAGGAGGAGGAGGAGGAGGAGGAGGAGGAGGAGGAGGAGGAGGAGGAGGAGGAGGAGGAGGAGGAGGAGGAGGAGGAGGAGGAATTGGAGGTCCAGTTGCCTTTTGGAGAAAGTATGTTTGAAACTCCATAGCTCTAATTCTCTGGTTTTCTTAGAAGCCATACGCTAAGTCCTAAGGTAAATACTTCATAGTTTAAGAATAAGAATATTCCTATTCATTTCCACCTATTATTATTTTTTTAGAAAAATGATAGATTGCTTTTCATGTTTGCAAAACACATTCCTACTTTCCTTCAACTTATCCATCCTTCCAACATTTATCACTATAATGATGGGGCCAAACAGAGGTGTGGGGAAGGTGCCCCATGATGTCAGTAGATGAAATACTCCAAACCGTAACCTTGTTTAGACAAGATTACACCGCCAGTACTGTCACCTCTTTGAAAGGAGGAATTTCTCCAGCATGGCAGCAACTGTGTTTAGAAATCAAATAGCAAAGTCATTTATCAACTGTGGAACTTGGAGCCTGAAAGCTTAGCTTTGCATCCGCTTACTGGTCAGTGATATCAGGAAAAGCCTAGCTGATAATGCTATCATAAACACGCCTGCCATACCAGAGCTGAGATGTATTCAAGCCACCCCAGCAGTCTGCTGAAACCAATATCCTTCCATTGCTGGAAATAGATGGAAGGTGTCTGAAATTGTTATTTTGACTTGACATAGTTTTCAGTTATCCACAGGACATTAAAAAAAAAAAAAGCTTTCCTGGTTTCTTTTGTGGTGCTGTATTTGTGGTGCTGTATTGAGATAAGTCAAGCTGATCCATACAAACGTATTTATTATGAATGTCTTAATTGCCTATGAATGTACTAATCTCTACTAATCTCTTATAAAACAAAGAATGCTGAGTAGAAGGACTGGGAGGATTGGATTAGGGCTGTGCTGTAGATTTGGGCAAAGCCTGAATTTTAATACATGATGGGAAAATTGAAAAAAAAAATCACATATACTGTAGTCCTCAGCTTATAACTACAATTGGGAACAGAAGTTGTCTGGTTAAGCAAGGCAGCTGTTAAATGAGTTGCACACAATTTTATGACATTTCTGCCACTGTTGTTAAGAGAATCACTGCAGGTCTTAAGTGAATCATGCTATCATTAAGCGAATCTGACTTCACCCATTGACTTTGCTTTTCAGACGTTGGCTGGGAAGGTCACAAATGGCGATCACATGAGTCTGGATGGGGCATCCATTGTAAATATATGCTGGTTGCCAAGTGCACCAAGTTTGATTGCATGACCATGAAGATGCTGCAATGATTATAAGTGCAAAGACTGGTCAGAAGTCAATTTTCCTCAATGCTGTTTTAACTTTGAGCAATGGCTAAACAAATGGTTGTAATTCAAAGTTTACCTGTACCAAAGCAGGACAGATAGCTCTGATTTTCCCTGCTACAAATCTATGATTTGCAATCTGTTGCTCTGAAGTTTCACTGGATTTCAAATAGCTGCATCACAGAAACTCCTACAAAACAGAAAATAAATGGCATGAAAGTTTTTGCATTGAGCAGCACAGACTAAGGGAAGAAAGAGAAGCCCGAGATTAAGAAACCAACAAGCATAGCCCAATCCTATTTCTTAGAGCAGCTGGAGAAACAATGAGGATAACCTACAGAGAAAAAAAAGATGCTTACATTTTGCTCATTTGATGTATGGCATGTGCAAATGACCTTGGGAGATTGGATAAAGAGATGCTGCCTAAAGAATAGTGAGATAGAAGGGAGCATAGCTAAAAGCTGCAGAATGGGTAAACCAAGAGGCTTTGGGGGAAACTTCCTCAAATTATTGGGCTGTAAGGATGGTGGCTGGAGAATTGTACTTTCAAACCTGCAAGATTCTGTTACTGAAACACTAGAAAAAAATAGAATTAGCTTATCTGGCCATGTTTCCTGGCCATGTTTCTTTTAATACAGCTGTATTGCCTCCATCTTACCTGGTTGTTATCCTGAACAATTTTATGAGCTGGCATAGGATAGCTAACTGTCTGTCTTAATACCTTAATTATTTAATAGAGAAGACCAGAACCCCATCTGTTATACTCTGCTTTGACTTCCAGAAATCCATTCTGTGACATTCAGTCCTTGACTTACAACTACAGCTGAGCCCAAAATTTCTGTTTCAAAGTGAGTCAGTTGTTAAGTGAGTCTTGCCCCACTTTACAACCTTTCTTGCTACAGTTTTTACAGTGAATCACTGCAAGAGCCATGGTGGGGCAATGGTTAGAACGCAGTACTGCAGGCTAACTCACTAATCACTCCAGGAGTTCGATTATGAGCAGCTCAAGGTTGACTCAGCCTCCCATCCTTCTGAGGTGGGTAAAATGAGGACCCAGATTGTTGGGGGCAATATGCTGACTCTGTAAACCGCTTAGAGAGGGCTGTAAAGCACTTTGAAGCGGTATATAAGTCTAAATGCTAAATGCTAATGCTATTTGTTAAGTCAGTAACACAGATGTTAAGTGAATCTGGCTTCCCCATTGACTTTACTTGTGATCCCATTTTGCGATGGGATCACATGAGCTCAGGACACTGCAACCATCTGAACTTTGATTCATGACCATGGGGATGTTACAATGGCCATAAGTGTGAAAAAGGGGCATAAGTCACTTTTTTCAGTGCCATTGCAACTTTGAACGGTCACTAAATGAATGGCTGTAAATCAAGGACTACCTGTATAAAATTGATCATAAATCCCCCTGACTTTCCCTAAATTATTAGAGACCTGGGCCTAGGACAAAAATGGAAATAATATTGAAGAAACAGTGGCAGATAACATTTACTTATCATGTTGTGATAAGTATATGAAAGAATGGCCATCTTCACATGTAGCACTAGATACACCTATAAAAAAACTGTTAATAGCTAGAATATCCATCTCTGCATCTATCAAAATAAGAACCAAATGACGATGAATAAGTTCAGCCAGGCCAAGGAAGGTGTGTCACTCAGCTACTTGTCAGAAGAAATGTAGAAATAGGACATAAAAACACAGAGTCAACTTGAACAAGAAAGAAAGCCAATCGCTAGTCTGCAGTCCTGTGCAACAGTTTGTTTATTTGTTCTGGAGGTTTGAGAGATTGGAATTGTGTTTTTGAAACTCATACATTTGGAAAGATGAGGCCAGATTCTAGAGGAAGCAATCTGTGCCGAGAATCCAGCACAGCCAAACCACAAATGCTTGGTTAGGATTCCCAGATGTGGGCTGCCAAAATCTCAATCTCCACTAGGTTGCAGCAATGAGATACTCTAACCCTTCATTTCCCCTTTGTGGTTGTCTGGATGTTTGGAGTGCAGCCCTGATTTTTTTTATTATTATTATTTCCAAGTCCCTGCAGTTTTCTTGGCAAGGTTTGCTAGAGTGGTTTGCCATTGTCTCCTTCTTAGGGCAGAGAGAAAGTGACTGGCCCAAAGCACCCAGCTGGCTTTGTACCTAAAATGGGACTAGAACTCATAATCTTCCAGTTTCTAGCCTGATACTTTAACCAGTACACCCTGATAGACCTGTGCTATGCAAACTGACTTCCCAGTTGCACGATGGAAATTCTTTGTGTTTCTTGGGAAACCTATCAAGACTCAAAAGAGAAGAAGGAAAAAGCAACAGAGAGAAAAGAAACAGAGATCAGTAATAGAAAACAATCATTTAAAAATAATGACTTAGTCATCTCTACCAATTGCTGGGATGTTTCAAAACACTGCAAGTTATATAATTAGGCAGAAAGACTCCAATTCTCCAAAAGGCAAAAGAGAAAGTCATTTCTCACTCCTCCCACACCCCCAATTTGCAAAGAAACAGTCCTGATGGATGTGAATAAAACATTGTACAATCAGACTAAAGCTTGCAACTCCTTTATGAATAATGAAATGCTTCAGAAATGCTGAGGAGTATTAGGGCTCAGAACTGCATGCTTAGTTCTGCAGTGCAATGTAGGCCCCAGAATGCATTACTACATGAAAATATTTCATGTGACAGGAGGGGAAAAGATTAAATTCCCCACTGAAGGGTAATCATATTATCTGTATTTCACTTCAGTTTAGTTTAAAAGAAGAAGAAATCAACTTCTTTCCACCCTTGACTCACTCCTAGTTTTTGAAAGACTTTATATAATCAAAAGGAAAAAGAAATCCGATCCTTCAAGAAAGATCTGCTGGGATCCACTTACCAAAGTAAGGGAAAGGCAACTTGTGATATTCAGGCAGGACTTCCTTGCAGACCAATTAATCTAAAAAGAAGAGTGGGTTATTGTTCAGAATAACATTCCTGAACATGTTCTTGTTTGCTCTTGCTCTGAAGAAGAACAGTTTTGCAATGTGAATATTCTATAGCTTTGTGTGTGGGGGGGGGGTAGAACAGGAGTCCCCAACCCATGGTCCCTGGACCAGCACCGGGCCATGAAGCCCCATCCATGGGTTGCAGGCAGCATACAAAACCACACACCGTCCAGTCTGAGGAAAAAACCTCTCTCCATGGAATCGGTCCCTATTGCCCAAAGGTTTGGGGGCAACTGGGATAGAAGATGTTCTGAAAGGATCTGTCCAGTTTCAGTACATCAGAGAAGACTCCTGGAGTTTAGATATCCACTTCAAATCTAGAGGTGGATACGTAAATTCCAGGACTGTCTTTAAGAGTTACTCAAGATGATGGCAGAAACCATGCAATCAAAATCCTTCTCATAAAAGGGGCAGGGCTTTAATCACACAACTGTCATTTTCGAGGTGGCTCAGTGGTTAGAGTGCAGCACTGCAGGCTACTTCAGCTGACTGCTAGCTGCAGTTCAGCGGTTCAAATCTCACCGGCTCAAGGTTGACTCAGCCTTCCATCCTTCCGAGGTGGGTAAAATGAGGACCCAGATTGTTGGGGGCAATATGCTGACTCTGTGAACCGCTTAGAGAGGGCTGTAAAGCACTATGAAGCGGTATATAAGTCTAAGTGCTATTGCTATTTTCACTTTTTCTTTTAACCTCCTTCCCATTCTGTAATAGTATGTGGAAATTTATTTATTTAGCATATGGCAATGTTACATTAGCCAAGAGACTATAATAGTTGTTTGGCTGCCAACGATTGCCAGTCCATTTTGTTCATGTTTGTGCGCTATCCAGAGTGCACTACAAGGAGCTCCACACACTCATAAGACTTCATGGCATTCTGCAACATCATACTGGACTTTTCTTTTCTTTTTTTTAATAAATTTTATTAATTTTCTATGAATTACATTCCTTAGTACTTAATATACATTGTGTTGTCTGGGTATTTAATTTGCTTAACAATACAAATGCCATTCTTACTCTCCACTCCTTTTTTTCCAACCACTGGTAAAATAAATTCCAAGTTTGATAATATTCTGTGTCTTCTTTCTGTTTGATTTTCAATGTAAGTCTGTCCATTTCTGCACAGTCTAATATTTTCTTAATTATCTCTTCATCTTGAGGTATTTCTTCATCTTTCCAATATTGTGCGAAGATAATCCTCGCTGCTGTTAAAACATAAATACATACTTCTCTTATCAAATTTTTCTGATATCATCCCTAATAAAAACAGTTCGGGTTTAAAGTCTACATGTTTCCCTATTATCTTTTCTAGCTATCTATGTATTTTTGCCCAAAATTTTCTTGTTTTAGCACTGTCCAAATATGACGCCTGAATGTTAGGTAACATTGGTGGTTGGAAAAGCCCAGTATGCTGGGCTTTTCCAACCAGCAATGTTACCTAACATTCAGGCGTCGCATTCGGACAATTCCGGCACCAGTTGAATTAATACTGCCACTTAAGCAGGGGTGAAATCCAGCAGGTTCTGACAGGTTCTGGAGAACTGGTAGTGGAAATTTTGAGTAGTTCGGAGAACCAGTAGCGGAAATTTTGAGTATTCGTAGAACCGGCAAATACCACCTCTGGCTGGCCCCAGAGTGGGGTGGGAATGGGGATTTTGCAGTATCCTTCCCCCAGGAGTGGGGTGGGAATGGAGATTTTGCAGTATCCTTCCCCTGGAGTGGGGTGGGAATGGAGATTTTGCAGTATCTTTCCCCTGCCATGCCCTCCAAGCCATGCCCACCAAGCCACACCACGCGCCTTGCCCACAGAACCGGTATTAAAAAAAATTGGATTTCACCACTGCACTTAAGGCACCATTTTTCCTACTGAAGTGGTACCTATTTATCTACTTGCATGTAACATGCTTTTGAACTGCTGGGTGGGCAGAAGCTGAGGCAAGTGATGGGAGCTCATTCCATCAGGCAATACTAGGGCTCGAACCACTGGAGTACAGACTTTCTCCAGCATCATTAAGCCACTGAATCACTACGTCTTTTATGTGGGAATGATCTTGGGGGATAGGAGAAAGAATTGCTGATTAGACAACAGTCAGATAACAGACACCTGAACCCACAGAAGATATGAGGACATTTCTTGAATTGTAAAGGTAATGGGGGAGAGATGCACTTTCAGACTTGCAAAATTCTGTTCATGTAATCTTATAATAAAATTAGAACTAGTACTTGTGGGTGTGCATCTTGTATGGACTAGGCTGGTATCTCTCAAGTGGATGGTTCTGCTAAAGTCCTCTGACTTCTGAAAAGAGCCCCAAAATAGGAAATATACCAGGACAGTCATTATTTCAGTGAGTTTCAATTTAACATCTCAAGATTTGTTTTGGTATTCCGGAAGGGTGCTGAAGAATGTAGCAAGTTACTGAATTTCACACTCTCCTGGCTTAATGGAGCTGCAATCCATTTGATGGTAAGCAACGGGATTGGATTTGCAAGCATATTTAACAGCTACGGTATTGATTTCCCTGCCTACTTAGAGCCATTCTGATTTGGGCTGACTTGCAATAAACAACTGGGCAAAAGTCTCCTCACTTGTGAAGAAGAAATACATTATTTAACAAGAGCTAATCAATATAAAATGAGTATTCCCTTTGTTACAGGGGCACTATTGACAGAAGTGCTTCTTCCTTTTAATTTTTTATTATTTAGCATTGATTGTTGAAACCAAGCTCTGGGTGTTCTATTTGCACTTCTCTGCTGCCTGAGTTAGACCTGACCAGAAATCTAAATTCCCATTCCTCCATAAAATGTCTCCCTAAGGTAGGGAGAAAGGGGAAACCGGAAGGAAGGTGCAAAAACAATCTGGACCATTTAGCAGATTTTTCAAATGAGCAATCTTGTGGCAATGTGGCAGGTTTCCTCTACTTTATATCTCTCCTGAAATGAGAAATCCTTATATTAAAAAAAAAAACAATGTTATCTTCCGCATCAAGATGAATTATGGTTCTGCATGGAGCAGCATTGAGGCTGGGTGAGCAATGCTGTTGTAGGAGATGAGAAGGCTGAGCCCGAAGGAGGGGTCAAATGTGTCATCAGTCTTAAATCCTTTCACGCCCACAAGCGATCTAAGTCCAGTCCACCTTGAATTCCATTGACTTTTATCTACTGCCAACTCTCTTTGACTGTTAGTAGTTGCAGAGAGTTTTAGTATACAATAAACCTATATATTCATTTGAACTGCCTGGACTCCTGATTTCCTGCGCTTGACAGTTGCTGTGACAAGTACAGGTAGTCCTTGACTTATGACCACAATTGAGCCCAAAATTTCTGTTGTTAAGTGAGACATTTGTTAAATGAGCTTTGCCCCATTTTATGACCTTTCTTGCCACAGTTGTTAAGTGAATCACTACAGTTTTTAAATTAGTAACAAGGTTGTTAAGTGAATCTGACTTCCCCATTTCCCTTGCTTGTCAGAAGGTTGCAAAAGATAATCACATCACAGCAGGGCACTGAAAACATCATAAATATGAACCAGCTGTCAAGCATCTAAATTTTGATTATGTGGCCATGGGGATGCTGTAACGGTTGTAAGTGTGAAAAATGGTCATAAGTCACTTTTTTCAGTGCCGTTGTAACTTCGAACAGTCACTAAATGAACTGTTATATCAAAGAATGAGATCTCATTTTGGCCCTCAGCAACCAGCCCATATTTGAAGCTGTCTGCAGCATCCCACGATCACATGACCATGATTTATAACAGAATAACAGAATAACAGAGTTGGAAGGGACCTTGGAGGTCTTCTAGTCCAACCCCCTGCCCAGGCAGGAAACCCTACACCACTTCAGACAAATGGTTATCCAATATCTTCTTTAAAACTTCCAGTGTTGGAGCATTCACAACTTCTAGAGGCAAGCCATTCCACTGATTAATTGTTCTAACTGTCAGGAAATTTCTCCTTAGTTCTAAGTTGCTTCTCTCTTTGATTAGTTTCCACCCATTGCTTCTTGTCCTGCCCTCAGGTGCTTTGAAGAACAGCTTGACTCACTCTTCTTTGTGGCAGCTCTCTGCACTCTTTCTAGAGTCTCCACATCTTTTTTACATTGTGGCGACCAAAACTGGATGCAGTATTCCAAGTGTGGCCTTACCAAGGCATTATAAAGTGGTATTAACACTTCACGTGATCTTGATTCTATCCCTCTGTTTATGCAGCCTAGAACTGTGTTGGCTTTTTTGGCAGCTGCTGCACACTGCTGGCTCATATTTAAATGGTTGTCCACTAGGACTCCGAGATCCCTCTCACAATTACTACTATTAAGCGAGGTACCACATATATATCATTTTTACCAAAAAAGTAGAATTTAGTTGTAGTCACTAAACTTGGTCTTAAATACAGATGGTTCATCAAGCTCTAAAAAGGGGGAAGGGGAAAAAACGTCTTGACATAATATTATTTAAAATGTTATTTTAAAGGAAAGGTTTTGCACAACAGATAGATCTATGTGGAAAGCAGGTACAAACATACACAGAAAAACCACATCTCACATAAGGATTATATTTTTTCAAAGAATGATTTAGTTTGGTTTTGGAAAAATTGAAGAAATAATAGTTTAGCTTATTTTGTCTGGGGGGAAAGGGGGGGTGTTATTTGTTTGTTTGTTTTAGAAAATTTCTAGAAAGTGTTGAATAAAACACTTAAAAAATAGGTGCAGGATGTTTTTCCTATCACTTGATTTGTTACCAAATGAATTAACAAAACTCATTCACATACATTGTTAATTACCTACAATTAGGTAAATGTAATGACTTCATTATAATGCTGAATCAAGCAGGAGTTTTTTTTTTTTCATTCCTGCAGCCAAAAACGCCTTTATTCATTACCTGCCATTCCTCACTATATATTATAATCTATAGCCTGCTTATGACCAAATAATCAGACTATAGTAGTAAAGAAGAATTAAGTCTTTACACATAATTGCACAGGCATAAAAACAGTCCTGTTGTTAAATTAGAAGTTCACTAAAAGTTTGAATGCCACCGACATAGTAGGAAGGCATTCTTCTGATCTTTTAATTTAAAATATGGTGAACTGGGAGTCCTCCAGAAAATGGCGCACCAAGCAGTGAGGTGATTTTTTTTCCCTGCTGACAAACAGCTGACTTTGCCACCAAAGCCAATTCTTTGGTGGCGTGCTCCCCAGATTTGAACAGGAACAAACAGAAATAACCCAAGACAACCCTCAGATGACTATGTACTTGCCCGAGAAGAGCAATCTTAATTGTTACAATTCTCAGTAAGAGCGGTCGAGATCGGGTCTCCATCTTTTCCTGTCAGCATTTGTTCTTTTTAGGTTTTAACATAAGTTTGTTTGAAATCTGGGGGGGAGGGGATTTTATTTTATTTTGCTTTTTTGACTTACATCTTTAATTGTTAATCAACTGGTTGAATGCTGATTTATCCTATAACCCCTCGCTGAATTTTAAACATGATTTTTTTTTGTTTCTTTTTACTGTTTTATTTTGAAGTTATAAAACACTTTTACTTTTGCCTCATGGAAGTCCACATGCTTTCATACATATATGCATTTTACAAAGTAAACTATATTTCATATAATGGTGATAACTTCTAAATAAATGACCATTAGATCAGATTGTCACTCCATAGAACAAATGTGCATATTTAGAATGTGTATTAGTGAAAATGGAAAATGGAATTATGATTCACTAGAAGATCTCTTCCTATGCTGGCTGGGGAATTCTGGGAGTTGAAGTCCACACAGGAAAGTTGTCGTTGATGAACTCTAACTCAAGGTATGGAACTCCAGTAATTTTTGTTTTCTAGATTTTTTTGTTTTTCGTCTGGTTTTCAAATGCTTTTATTTGCTATTGACTTGGCTTGGAGATAATTATTTCTAATGTGTTTTGAATGGATGGATATTTTTAAAACTAGATTTTAAGATTTTTCAGCTTGGCAAATTGGTTGACAAAGTTTGTCCTGAAAAGCAACCAGAAGCATTAGTTGGGAGTGTAAAGCTTCCTGCACTCTTGGAAGCAAAATGAAATGCTATGCACTTACAAAGAATTCCAGTTCCAGCTGGCAAGAAATCCATTTTTCAGGATGCAAACCTCTAGGTTCACTTCTTAAAGGCCAATGTTTTTCAAGAGATTTTATATGCATTGTAAAATATAGGAATGAGTGATACACTCACTCTGTGCACGTACACCAATTTGCCTTATACGCATTTCCCTTTGTATCTACATACTATCCAAGCCACCTGATTTTAATTTTTAAGCATTAGAGAAGCAGGCAGGCTGTGAAACCAAAAGCCAACTTCCAGAATTGTCTTTATTTCAAGGAAAACCCCTGGGCCCCACACAGTCTTTCTCAAAATTCCTGGGAACTAAACATGGCTGATGGCCTGGCCCATGTTTTGTTTTATTTCCCATGGGTAATTTCCACACTCTGGGCCATTTTAAGTTTTGCTTTGATCACTGTTTATTAAATGATTTTTCCCCTCAGGACCCCTTCCCACTATTAAAAATTGTGAAGGACCCCAGGAGCGTTTTTGTATGGCTTGTATTTATCCAGCTCTATTAAATTACTAAAGGAAAATATAAATTTTGTTAGTATTTTATCCATAAATAATTAATGGATGCCTTATTTGTTGCTTCTCATGATTGTTTGATGAGATTTTAATATTGTATTGTTTTTCAATGCAGGTTGACAACTAATTTTGATTTTGGGGGTCTTTTAGAAGATGTTGGAGGACTCTGGAAGTCCTAGGACCACACTTTAAGAAACACTTGAAGAGATCATCCTTCCCCATTCTTCCTTGCAGACTGACAATTTGGGAAACTGAAGTCCAACATATCAGGAAGTCATCAGCGAGGGGCAGACTGAGCTGTATACAAACAGTTTATTCCTTCTGTCAAGTGCAGGAAATCAGCAGTCCCAGCAGTTTAAATGAATATAAGTTTTACATCTTAGGTCCGCATCAGTTATTACTAGGTATGATCATTACTCGGGTATTACTAGGTATGGCTCTAGTATATTAGAGTCTCTAGCAAGACAAAACTAGCTGAACTCTCAGAAGGTAGAGCCAAAAAGAAACAAAAACAGGACCAGTTATTCACCAGGAAGAGCTACTGGAAAGCAGCAAAATAGCTAGAATATACGGATAATTGGTTTATATGAAATCTACTTGGACGTGACCATATAATGATGAACAGAGTGTTTTAATGTTGCATCAACATGTAGCTAGGAATGTTGAGATTGATAGTTTCTTCAAAAATTAAAAGTATTTTAAGAGCTATTTGGTTAACAAAATAGATCATGTTACCAAGACAGCCTCAAGGACTTGGCTTATGGTCCCTAACTGTGGCTGTTAAATTATATATTGTATGAAGCACTTTTGATGGACATAGTTATAGAAGCCAATCTGTTATAGTGGACAAAAACAGACCTCTCTAAACCCACGCTTATTAAATTCAAGACATTCCTATAAGAGACAGAAAATATGACCACATAAGAACATTTCTTGGCTTTATTACAGTGGTGTGCGAGCAATCTTTCTGAAGGAGAAGTTGGGCAGGAAATATCATTTTGAAAGAAATGCTATCCATCATAACCAAGTCTGAAATTGAGCAGAAACAGACAGTTAAGCCCAGTTAGCCTGACTTACACACAACTACATACCAAATTTAATTGGGATTTCTTGCAAAAATATTCAATGTGTCTTCCTTTGCAAAAAGAAAAAAATACAGAATGAGAAAGTGGAAATATTTAAAGAAAATAAGCCAAGCTAGGAATGAACTTCAACCCAATGAAAGAGTCCATACTTTACAATCCAAAGGCCTTAAATTCAATCTTTGCTATATCCTGCAGGTAGAGTTAATGAGTAAGACTTGTGCCAAGCAGCCACCACTAGTTAGAGTAGACAATATTGGACTAATTTAATCAAATATAAAACATCTTCATTTCTGCATTAGAAATAAGTTTGGTCATCCATGCCTTGCTAAATGCAGCTTCCAGTGTCTAGCACTATTATCCCTACTGTCCAGATGTTCTGCTAGAGGTCACAATTCAGCTGTTTGTTTGTTTGCTTGTTTGTTTGTTTGTTTATCAAATTTATGCCCATTTCATGGTTCAAAGTGACTCTGAGTTACAACAGTAACTGAAACAGTACAGTATACTACCCGTAGCATAACAAGATAAATATAACTTTCTTACCATAACTACCATAAGTAGGAACCTTTATCATAGCTAAAACAAGATTCAATATTAATCCCAGATTGGATTAGGCAAAGGGATTATTTATTTATTTATTTAGTTTGTCTATAAAAGCCAGTTTAGTCTGGTAGTTAAGGCATAAGGCTGGAAATCAGGAGACCGGGAGTTCTAGTCACATTTTAGGCATGAAAGCTGGCTGAGTGAGCTGAGAGAGAGAGTGATCAGCCACTCTCTTTCAGCTCACCTCATCTCACAGGGTTGTTGTTGTGGGAAAATAGGAAGAGTATTTCTCTGCCTTGAATTATTTATAATAATAATAAAAAAGCAGGGGGAGGGAGAGGGGGAGGGAGGGAGGGAGAGGGAGAGGGAGAGAGAGAGAGAGAGAGAGAGAGAGAGAGAGAGAGAGAGAGAGAGAGAGAGAGAGAGAGAGAGAGGAATGGAATGGATTCCTTTCTATTTCCCAGATATGCCTTCATATCCTTTCATATCCTGTCCAAGTTCACAGGGGGTGAGATCAGAGGTGGGTTCCTACCAGTTCTAACCGGTTCTTTAGAACCGTTAGTAACTCGGCGATGATCTCACGGAGCCGGTTCCGTCGGTGTCTCCGTGGGTGCCGCCATCTTGGATTTTGCTTCTGCGCATGCGCAGAAGCTATTTTTTTATTGCTACACGCACGCACAGCACGACCCTGAGCAAACTGGCAGAAAAAGGATCCAGAACCCACCCCTGGGTGAGATGCCCGACATTTTGGTGCCATAGGAAGCATCAGCTCTTGAGTGATGTACTGGGGACTGCAAAATTATGCAAAGCCAGAAAAAAGAAATGAATGGTTGATTAATTTCATTTATACTGAAATGAAATACAATTAAGAAGATTAATCTGCATGAACGTAATCAGCTCTCTGTTCTTGCACACTGAAAATTACAATTCCATGTCAACTTTTGGAAGAGCTGTGAAGGCAAAAGTTGAAGCTTCCATGCCTTCTTTGATGTGGAAGTTACCCTGAAAGTATAGACATGATTTGCACTTTTAAATTCTTAGTTATCATTCCTTTAATCTAAGTGACAGATGTGTGTCTGCATTTCCATTTCTCTGTTTTCTCTCTTTGGATAAAACTAATCAACAGTTGTCCTCTCATATCACATCTATTTCAAATTTTAAGAGTTGGCTGGCAAAGTAGGTGGGGAAAAGTTGGAAAGGCAAAGCAGTATTCTAAGACAATTTGTTTACTTATTTTTTGCCCACTGTATCCCATAATAAACACAGCATCCCTGTTTTTGTTTTCAAGTAAATGAACTCATTCTTTGGGTAGTAGGTTATCTTGGTAGAGAAAAAAATACATATTTAAAAATGGCAACCTTAAATTTTCAGGATCTATCAAGTCTAAACTAGCCCAAAGAGTGAACCATTAAACTATCATATGAAGAATTTGCAGGCTCTAGACCAGCCTTTCTTAGTTAGTTCCTCCTAAACGGGAAGATATATAAATTGCTTCCTATTGGAGTAGAACTTTGTCTTTTGTTAGATATCCAAGATAGTCCAAACACAGCCAGGAGTATTAGCTTTATCTTAATTGTAAAGTTACATTAACAGAATCTTTTTTTACTTTTTTGAAAATTAGGGATGGTCTTTTCTGAAACATTTCCGATGTAACAGAATAAAGAGAGTTGGAAGGGACCTTGGTCTAGTCCAACCCCCTGCTCAGTCAGGAAAACCCTATACCAGAGGTTCTCAACCTGTGGGGCGCGACCCCTTTAGGGGTCGAACGACCCTTTCACAAGGTCGCCTAAGCGCATGCTAGCCTGCCATCTTGGTGACTGGCAACGCGCACACGCGGGGAGGGGGAGGGTCGCGGCGGCGTGGCAGGGGTCGCGGCATTAGGAAGGTTGAGAACCACTGCCCTATACCATTTCAGACAAATGATTGTCCAATCTCTTCTTAAAAACCTCCAGTGTTGCACTAAATTGACTCTTTTGATCAAAGAAAAGAATATAAGTACTTTTGTTGCTACATGGAGACCGTTTCTAGACTTTGTGTTAGGATGGAAAAAAATGAAACTTTGATTTTGGGTTTTACTGATTAGATTGATTTGTCATTATAGAAATGGCTAGTTTATAATATTATGGAAAAGTAAAAAGTTGAGATTCAATGTTAATGCTTTATTCTACTGCAACAGAGGCAGTCGTAAGTCAAAGCCTTTTTTTTCCTCCCTTCCCTCCTCACTTTTCTTTCCCCTTCTCCTCCCCACTGTGTTCTACTATTTGCTTTTGCATTTTTGCATTTTATTTTATAATTTAATAAAATGTTTTAAAACCACGGGTGTTAAACTCAACACGTCATGTTGCCGTCACATCACATTTCACAATGTTTTTCCCATTCACGGAGCTGGCATGGGCGTGGCCTGCGCATGATGCATCAGGCCCGTGGGGCGTTATTTAAAATTTAAAAAACCTCCAGTGTTGGACCACCCACAACTTCTGGAGGCAAGTCATTCCACTGACAAATTGTAATAACTGCCAGGAAATTTCTCCTTAGTTCTAGATTGTCCTTCCCACTTCTGTGGACTGAGGTACATTTTACATCCAGTCTGTAGCTCTTACTTCTATCCTCCAAGGTCATTCCCACATACCAAGTTCCTTCATTGAATTAGCCTGTGGAACAAATGGAACAAAGGTAGGAATTCAAAATTTAAATGTTGAAATGATTGTGAACAAATCTTATCTGCTTTTATCCACTGTATGATAACGTTTATCTTTGTGAACATTCCCTTTCAGATTGCTTCATGCCTAAGATGGAACTAGAATTCACAGTCTCCCAGCTTTTAGCCTGATGTTTTACCTTTACATCTATCTGGCTTGGCTCTCTATGTACATTTTTATATATAAAAGATATAAATTGGGTATTCTTTTACTGTCTCACTCACAGGTGTTGTAAGGGCATTGTCGGGACTGGGAGTTGGGAAGCCTATGTTTACAAGGTAGAAAAGATGGATATCACATAGGATTTTTTCTTTTTATTTCCATTTTTTTCCTTATCTTCTCTTGCTTGCTGAAAGTGAAGGAGTCATTTTAAATTCAAGGTCATCCTCCTTACAAATAAATATGTGATGGCTTCACAGTCATGAGCATTTTGGTAATGTTCAATAACATATAAACCTGCAGCACTAATCCAACCTTTGGCTCAATATTGTTTATTCTATCCTTGTCCCACTCCAATGTCATCCAGATGTGTTGGCCTTCAACTTCTGCACTTTCCAACCACCAGGATTATACAGCTGGAAGGAGCTATTTTGTCCACTCCTGATGTGCCAACACATCAAACAATTCACTTCATTACTTCCAAGAGAAAGTACCCTGAACTGAAGCAAGAATTGAATTGGGCTTATTTTTTAAAAAACTATCGCAACATTACTAGACTCAATAAATTTTGGATGCTTGGTTCATTTGTGAAGGACCCTGAAGACGCTTGCATTGTGCTTAAAAAAGGGCCATGATTGTTTCTAAACATATGACCTGGGAGAGTTGTGCCAAAATTCCTGTGGGAACCAGGAACACTGCAAATAACCCTACATAATATTTTCACTATTTTCTATTTTCAGACCTGCGCTTCAGACCTGTAGTCAACCCACATGCTTTTGTTCCATAATTTATGGCATTCACGATTTATGGATAAGGCACAAGTTTTGCACAAAGAAAGAGAAGAAGGGAAAAGGTAGTAGGGAAGAACTGGCAAAGGGTAAAGACACGAAGAGCCAGTTTCAGACTGTCTGAAAGGCTGCATTATCCAGCTGTGGAACAGGAGCTGGAAAAATAATGAGCATTATCACTATTGAGTCCAGACATCACATCGTACTGACAAGAGCATTCATAAGGGGGACCAGCAACTAAGCAGTTTGCAACTATGAGAAAACCACTATTTGTTTTGATGCAACATATGCCGGCTGTCTTTTCCTAATTAACAAAACTTACTTAAAGGCAGACAATGTCAGAACTCAGCAGTAGAACCAGTTGGTACACTTGCCAAGTTTTCACATTTAAAAACATTATTTCCTCTAAGAGGATTCAAGGAACAGAGCAGAATTGACCAGGTCAGGGGTTTGCAGATATTCAATAAGGAATGTTGTACTTCACCATTTCAGTAATAGATTTAAGGAAGGGCACAGGTTGCAGACATGTGATATTTGCAAATACAATACTCAGTATTTGGCTCAAGCACAAAGATATATATATATGCCACTGATTAAAAGATCTAATTAAATTGTGTGTGTGTGTGTGTGTGTGTGTGTGTGTGTGTGTGTGTGTGTGTATGTATATATATATATATATATATATATATATATAGAGAGAGAGAGAGAGAGAGAGAGAGAGAGGGGGAGGGTGAGAGAGTTTTATGTTTTGATGATACGGCGAC
>QLTV01001699.1:215440-228618 GCA_003457575.1 Thermophis baileyi
CCCCCCCCCGGTGTTTCCCCAACCAGTTGAAGTCCCAATTCAATAGGGCAAACAGGCCCCATTGTCATCTGGTGTCAGCCTTCCATTGCTAAACCAGATATGAAATGTGGCTAGATGAGGTAATTCTACTTTATTGTAAGGCTATGCTGATAGAATCTTACAAGTCTGAAGGTGCAAATTTCCTACCATCGCTTTAACCACCTGGTTAATTAGGAAGGGGTGCTCCTAAGTTTCTTCCTGTGACCATTAATCTCTTGGGGGCACCTACATCTGTTGTCTAATTTTAGTTTCCTGCTTTCCCTCATTCCTCAAGGCCATTCATACATTCCATTACATCTGGAGATAACATTTTTACATGGATGGAGTGTTTGCCCATGAGAACCAATGACGAGATGGAAGGAAAAGATTATTTCCTAAGTGTGCTTTCTCACAATTGCTAAGTAACAGATAAAGCCTGGTGAATCCTAGATATATCATTCATGATATATATCTGTATATATAATAAACATTTTATATACAATAATGATAAAGTGTTTATGTATGTATATGTGTGTGTATACATACATACATACATATATATACACATACATACACACACACACACATATATATACATACATACATACTTACATACATACATACATATATTCTAACATTCTTCAGGTGTATTACAAAAATGCTTTTCATGTACTCTTTCAGATATCAATTTATTAATTAACATTTTAGTCAAAGAATAATTAAATAACACATTGAAAATAATTCCAAAACTTTACTATGGATCAATAAGGTATTTTTCAATTTATCAGATGAATGCTATTATTATTGGTAGAAGGATTATATTATTCTAAGTTTTCTTTTCATTTTCCATTGCAGTAACAGTCCATAGTTAAAACTGTTAACCAAAATGATAGTTGATTTGTCTACTTAATTCAAAAGGTTATGATAGGCTAGGATACAGTATTTACCTATATATACTTTGATAGAATGAACTTGCCTCTAAATCATTGCTTTGTCTGCAACATACTGTACATTTCTTACAAAAGTTGTAATGGTTCTGTCATAGAATAAACTGATCTAGATTTACTTTTCAAACCAAAAATAACAGCCCACCAGCTGTGTCCTGCAAATTGAAAAATCTGTGTTCAGCTTTTAGGCAGTAGCTCAACAGCAGTCAGAGCCATCAATAACAATAAATTAAGAGGGTGTTGTTGATTTTTTTTAAAAAAATCTTTTTAAAAGAAATGAGTAAGGCTATGATTCCAAGGCTGAGCACACCAACACATTGATACATGCTTCTTGCTCATGTAATCACTCTGTGTGAGGTCTGGAAAGACAAAGAAATGAACAAATCTTTTGAACATTCCCTAATCTGAACAGCACTGATGGAAATCCAGTGTAGGAACTGGAAAGCTGTAAATACTCTGAAACAAGCCATTAAAAGAGCCTGCAGTTGTGCTGTTGTAAGTAAATCTGGTATTTGACTGGATCATGGCGAAAAGAGCCGATTTTCTTTCTAATTCTCAATCTCCATGTCCATTTTGTAATGGTGCATATCAGTTTTTTGGGAGGGTTGTTTTTTTTATTTATTTAAAAGACAATTTAAATTTTGTCTCTTAATACAAGTAGACTCAAAATACTCAGAAATCTTTTATTATTGCACCATAAATTTCGTAAATATTCAAGGAACTTTGTGTAGGGTAAGAATGGTGTCAGGTGTGAAGATCTTAGAGTCAAAACTTTGATATAGTGTTGGGAATTAGATAGACCCACTTACTGTATGGCTACTTTGTAGATTAATTCATCCAGGCCATAATTCTAAGCCTGTCAGAAATATAAGTCCCAGGCTGCAATTAACTTAATAATAAACATTGCATTTATGGAATCTGTTACATTGGTTAAATTTGTTTGTGAACTGTGAAAATAAGGCATTCTGCACACCAGGGGTTGCTCAGTTTTTGCAAGTTGCATTCAGTGTTTTGGCTTCCTCTCCAGTGTCCTTCTTGTTCTCTTTGACAGCTAAATGAAGAGTCTGGTACACTTTGTCTACTGGGAAAAGCCACTAGCTTCTGTGGAGCAGTTAGAAATTTAAGAATTTAAAATATAGCAAGCTTGATGGTAAAAGAAGATACTGACTTCCCAACATCTTGAACAAAGAAGGAAACTGTTTTATGCATTCATTTGTTTGGCTATTCATTCTACTCAGTGTATCTTTTCACCATTGGTGAGAATTTGATGAAAAAGGACTTGGTTGCCTCTCAATAATCAAATGAGATAAAAATGAAAAAAACATTGTTAATTTAATAGGATACATTTGTATTTGCTTAATTATTACTTAAACATGTTTAATTGTTTAGCCTAGAAGGCTAACAAGGGATGTGATAGCAGTTTTCCAATATAGGGTTGTCACAGGGCAGAGGCGCTGGAGTTATTCCCCATAGCACATGAGAATAAGACAAGAACCAGAAAAAAAAAAAAGATGTTGAGACTCTAGAAAGAGTGCAGAGAAGAGCAACCAAGATGATTAGGGGACTAGAGGCTAAAACATAAGATGAACGGTTGCATGTTGTATGGCTATTTTGTAGATTAATTCATCCAGGCCGTTATTCTAAGCCTGTCAGAAATGTAAGTCCCAGGTTCCTTCCTTCCTACCAGAACGACAACTTGTACTCACCCTGATGATAGTAGGGTAAAAAAATCCAGGCTGATAAACCAAAATTCACAATCTAAGTAGCAAAATGCATGTGCTACTTGCTTAGTTTGCAAACACCTTCATCCATGAACAGAAAAGCCCTAAAGCTGGAAGTGAAGATAACAATACAGGTCCCCCAAATTCAGGAGTTTTTCTGAGAGTTAGCACCATCAGGATCCTACTAATTTTGAAACATATCACAATCTTCAGATATTTTGGAGGGAACGGCTCTGACAGGCTCCAAAAAAAGTCCAAAAAAACCAACCCTCACCCAAGTTGAAGTTCTTCTAAGCGGTTTCCTTTATTCTTCCTCATGTATAGATAAAAATTTTGCCAAACGAAAGCAAAGCCAGACTACTTCCACCATTAAAGATATATTCTGAGACCTTTTATGAAGGTAAAAGGTAAAGGTTCCCCTCGCACATATGTGCTAGTCATTCCCGACTCTAGGGGGCAGTGCTCATCTCCATTTCAAAGCTGAAGAGCCAGCGCTGTCTGAAGACATCTCCGTGGTCATGTGCCGGCATGACTAAACGCCAAAGGTGCACGGAATGCTGTTACCTTCCCACCAAAGGTGGTCCCTATTTTTCTACTTGCATTTTTACATGCTTTCGAACTGCTAGGTTGGCAGAAGCTGGGACAAGTAACGGGACCTCACTCCATTACACGGCGCTAGGGATTTGAACCGCCGAACTGCTGACCTTTCTGATCGACAAGCTCAGAGTCTTAGCCACTGAGCCACCACGTCTCTTTACGAAGGAGCCATCTTAATTCTTCTCCTCCCACTCAACCTATCTAATCCTTTGCTGTCTTTTGCGCATTCTGGAATGCATTTTCTCCCTCCTGGGAATCCAGTCTACATTCCACCACAGGATCTCAGCTAGATGCCTTTAGTGGGAGAAGGTCTTCTCTCCATTTCATCACCATTCTCCTGAACAGTATCTTGATTTATCCCTCTGGGCACAATCCCTGTCACCACCACTAGAAAAAGAAAAGAAAATCTGAGGGTGTTGCTTCTTCACTTGGAGAACAATAAACAATGAGCAACCACAATGAAAAAAGAGTTAGCAGGCTCAAGACCATGAATCTCAGCCAAATCCAGTGATGCTGATCATCATTGTCTATCATATTACTCTCTCTTTGTTGCCTCCCACCCATCCCAAGTAATAAAGCTAAACACACAAGGTGATGTAAATGACCATAGCCAATAAACATGGGGAAAGTGTTTTCCCTTGATCGAAAACCCCTCACACATAAAGCTGGGCCCAGCATATGTTGATTGCGATTGGATGACAATAAATACAGCCTGGAAAATAAATTGTATAGCAACTTCTTTTCAGCAGTCAAGCAGAAAATAGTAGGCTGGTATAGAATAGAAATAGTAAGTGGCAAGAATCTGTGGGTTTGGAACCGTAGAGGGGTTGGCAAGGATCTACTTTCCAAACCCCAACTTCAGCTATATAATTATGTTTAGATTTGGCTTTTTACAGTCTGTAGTATTTTGCTTGGCTTCAAGACTGTTTGGGAGTTTGGACTTTCTGGAGCTGCCTCTTAACTGACGATGTTGAAAGCTGCCAAAACTATTACATAGATCATGCTAAGCAGTAAGAGCCCTTGGGATTGCGAAGATCTTTGAAAAACCCATTGGAGGGTGATGTGATTTCAGTTTCAATAAAATTCTGTTCAGGGAAATAAGTGAAAATCAACTCATTAAAGCAAGCCAGAATGAAAAGAAGAAACAAAGCAGCACGCTTCCCACTTATTGTCTCACCCTGCACAACACAGTAAGAGGTACAATGCAGGGAAGTTTAAAAAAAGATGAGTTTTGTTTTTGTTTTTCCAGCCCGAGAAAGTTATGGATATATAGAGATCCTTAATGTTTTCCTCTCTGAATTTTTCATTTGGTGCACGTATTTTTATTTATTTATTTATCAAATTTAAAAGTAGTAATCGACTTACAACCACAATTGGAAACAGAAATTCCATTGCTAAACAAAATAGCTTTTAAGTGAGTCATGCCCAGTTTTATGACCTTTATTGCTATAGTTGTTAAGCAAAACATGCAATTCTGAATCATGTGGTCGTTAAACAAATCTGGCTTTCCCCATTGACTTACTTTGTCAGATGTAAAGATTGCAAATGCAATCATATAACACCAGGACACTGCAACCATTGTAAATACATGCCAGTTGCCAAGTGTCCAAATTTTGATCATGCTACTGTGGGGGATGGTCATAAATCAGTCTTTTTAGTGTCATTATAACTTTTGATCAGCCACTAAATAAATGTTTGTAAGTTGAGCACTGCCATGTATACGACTGCCCATTTCCTGGAAAGAGATTTTACAAAAGGTATCAGTTAAGTCATCAAGTTATTTATAAAGCTTTCCTTATAAGTCACAATCTTATCTATTCTCTGCTACTGCCCAGATTGTCATGTTCCAGTCACCTAGTGGGTAAGGAAGCAGAAGATTATGCTTTTGCTAACAGGGATGTTGAAATCATCTAAAGTAAAGCCACCCTATATGTAAGTTAGAGAAGTTTCCAGAAAGAATTCCAGAGAGTTATTGGCAGAGTTAGAGAATTCCAGAAAGTTATTGGCAGCAGACAGCAGGCCAGGAAGGTGAAACGTGGTTGTATGTCTGGATGTATATGCCAAATCCTTTCATTTAAAATGTCCACTGCCAAAATCCTATCATTTTGCTTAGAATTTTGTTTTCAACCCCCAATTGGCTCTGTTACTAAACTCCTCTTTTTTTTCTAGTATTTTTTTTTTCTTAATTACCCCATGCCAAGGTAACTAGGTCACTTCCAGACCTTATTTCTACTTACAGGAGTTTAGTTTTTGAAGTGAAATATTGAACTCATCTATAATTTGACTAGCTCCATTCTGGAATACTGGTTTCTAATATAAACCTCTTCCCCTATCTTTTTTTTTCAAAGTTTCATTAACATTTATTATGAGATAAAATATAGATAGAAATGAAAGCCAAGAATGATAAAGAGGAAAAAGAAAAGTGCAAAGGAAAAGGAGAAAGGAAAAAAGGATAGTGACTTCTGACATTTTTCAGTGCAGTAAAATCCAAGAAAAGTGTAGGAGAAGAAAAAGCAGTGCCTGGGGGAAGAGTCAAGAGAGTTATCAGTCTGGAATTCTTATGTGATCCAGGTCCAGCTTTTTTGAATTCAGTTGTCTCTTGTCTAGTGCCAATTTAGTGCTGACATTAACTGATTTGTGTATAGGCTTGAGCAATAAATCTTAACTGGAGCTTAATGTGTGGTCTTGATTCTTTGCACCTTACAAAACATTACAACCTCAACCTTTTGCTTTCCATTTCTAATTATTTCAGACCATTTCTCTAGCAACAAAGTCAATGTAGTCAATAAAACCTAAAATCAAAGTTTCAATTTTTTTTCTCATTTGAAGCACAAAGTTCAGAAGTGGTTTCCAACTGGAAACAAAACTAGATAAATTGTTCTCTTTCCCTATCTTTTTAATATATTTAGGCTACCTTCTAGCTTAACAGTCCTATGGTTCTCTGAGTATCCTCTGTAGAGTCTTTATTACAATCTGCATCAAATCACATTACACCCTTGTACAATTTTTTTGACTTGTTGCTGTCCTAGTATTGGAATAAAACCTCAGGTGAATTTTTGTGAGGCCCAGTGTCTGTAGTTCTAGCCAAATTCAGAACATTTTTTTTAAATTGAGTGGGCCTCTTTCCAAGATATTACACAACTCTTCTTTCATAATAATGCTATAATTTTTTTCTAAGCCCAGTGTGGCAAAAGACCTTTGACTTCTACGTTCAGGAAGGTTAGGTAACATCCTACAATGTTCTCCAAAACTGGCAGAAGGAAAAACAGATGCCTTATAAAGTTGAAGTTGAAAACCTCTCCTGACTTGCTAATGCAATTAAAAAGATGTCTCTTCCCCCTGTGAAGCCCCGTTTTGTTTTTTGTTTTTAAGCAGTTTCTTCAGAAATCGAATAGATTTTTCTGGGGTTAAATGTAACACCCTAAGCCAAGAATAATGCTGAGTTTGTTTTCAGAAATATAAATGAGGTGAACTTCATTTTAATGAAAGTGGACGATTTCTTTATTTTTGCCATTGTTTTATTCTTATGTGCTCATGCAAAAAAAGAAAACTTCATGACCAATGTAGCAGAGCAACAGAAGGAGAAGAACACAGGGTAAGGGAAGATGGCAGTCAAAAAGTCAACTTGGCACCTCAATCCCACATGGTTGAGATTGTCAACTTTTTGAGTGCCCTTTCAGGCACCCCTGAAAGAATATGTTTCAGGCACAATCATTCTAGGCCCAATAATATATATCTATATGTCACTTCCCATTTATCCTACAGATAGTCCTCCCACCCATCATGGTTATAATTTGTGATAAGTTGTAAAGCAGATTGGGCATGTAACCGACCTGATTTTATGACCTTATTTGTTAAGTGAATGTTGCAGTTGTAAAGTGGTCAGCACAGTCATTAAGCGACCATCACTGTCATTAAATGAATCCATGGTTTGCTATGGGCCAGTTTTGCTTGAAACTGGAAGTAAATATCAGTTTTCAGCAATTTTTTGTAAATCTCAGTCCTACGATTACAGGATGCTGCATACAGGTAGTCCTTAACATACGGCCACAATGGAGCTCCAAATTTCTGTTGTTAAGCAACATATTTGTTAAGTGAATTTTGCCCCATTTTACAATCTTTCTTGCCACAGTTATTAAATGAATCTGTCTTGCCCATTGATTTTGCTTGTCAGAAGGTTTCAAAAAGTAATCACATGATCCCAGGACCCTACAAACGTCATAAATATGAGTCAGTTGCCAAGCTGACTCATATTTATTTTAGTCATGTGAGGATCGAGATTCTGCAATATTTGTAAGTGTGATGAGTTATTTTTTTTCAATGCTGTTGTAATTTAAACGGTCACTAAATGAATTGTTGTAAGTCGAGAACTACCTGCATGTCTGTAAATGTGGTCTGCTGGCTAAGCATCCAAAGTGCGGTCAAGTGACCACTAGATGGTGATGGTCAGAACTTTGAATTCAGGTCATAAGTTCCATCCAGGTAGGTGTTTCAGATCTTTGAATGGTTGCTAAGTGACAGCCATAAATCAAGGACCTATCTGTAGTGGGGAATCCCTGCTTCAATATATACCCTTTTTCTAGAATAATAGCCTCACAGCTCCCTGTAATTCTTGGCAGCTGGGACAGCACAGGTTACTGTGCTAACACTGTATGAATACCTAAATTTTAAGCACATGATAAATCATTCGGAAATAGTCTCATCCGTTGACCTTCTTTCTGCATAAGCCATTTCCCAGTATCTTTGTGAAAAATGCCCAGCTATAGGACATTCAATAACATTTACATAAATCAATCTCCTGTTTTGGAAATCAAGTGGATGCAGAAGGTGGCAGGTCTTTATTGCGCTTTCTCTTCCACCATGGTACCCTTGTAGGTTCTCCAGGATTTGAGGTAGTGGCTAAGGCACTAAATTAGAAACTAGGAGACCAAGAATTCTAGTTCCGTCTTAAGTACAACGCCAACTGGGTTACCTTGGGCCAGTCACTCTTTCTCCCCTATGAAGAAGGCAATAGCACACTGACCCCAAGTCCCCCCCCCAAAAAAAAGACACATACTACCTACCTTTTGGAGTCATTACAATATCCTACGACTACCCTTCCAAAAGGAAGGTGGAATCCATCTTAGTATTCTTAGGAGCAGTGCCAGTCCATAATATTCTGCTATCTGAGATAAAGTTCAAAAAAAGGCTTTCTCTCCATTCCATACCAAAACTGAGTCGCTTTTTAGCTGAATATAGCCTGGCAATGAAACAACAACTTCATTGCATTTGTGAACAATCTGCTAGTAGTGATAACCCTTAATGCAATCCTCAACCTTGTTCAAAATTCATCCTGCCTCGAAAAACGAATGGACTTGCCAACTGCCTAAATTGGATGTCTCGCACATTATTATTAGGAGAGACAGCAAAAAACATTGATATCCCCACTCTGTCAACACGATACTATATCAATTTCACAAATATTCCAATTTAGGCACCTTCTGACAGTTCCTGAGCAATAGAATCTTACCTCATATTTTGTTTGTATGTTTTTGCTTCTTTTCCAGCTCTACAATATTCTTTACAATGATATATAGTTCTTAAAACTAGGCATGGTATTCCAAGTGTGACCTCATCATACTTATTTATAAGGAATTTACAAGGCACACAGATTTATTTCCTATTAAGTCTTCACATGAATTTTTTTTTATTCCCAAACCTGCCATATAAAGCTGGACCTTTCCTGCTTAATAACCACTATCTCTTTACTAAACTGAATGAATGACATCTCACCACATTTGGCCCTTATTTTCTTAGCTAGCATTGCTATTTTAAGCAAGTTGATGTTTTCTTTTTATGCCAGAATAATTCAATTATAGTTGCTCTGCACCATGGATTTGTTTTACAGATTCTGACTGCAAACAGATTCTCCTGTGATGAGGAATAAGAATGCAGCAAAATTCAAATGCTGCTGATAATTTCATTTCAAGTAGAGCTTGGTAATCATTCTAATTTCTTGAATTTAATAATCCCTTGATTATAAGGCAATTGAGGTTTTATAGGAAGAGAATCGAAGCATATATTAGCAAGGTGATAAAAAAACTAAGTCATGTTGTTTTATTGAATCATTAAGATTAAACTTAATGGTTACATAGATCATTGTGGAGAAAGTAACTAAGAGTTCAAAGTGACTAGATTACATAATTCATCAATCAAGATTACACTAAAACTATGATTCCATATATACAACTTTTGTAAATGGTTTAGATTCAGTGTCCTGTTCAAACGTGAATATGCAGTGTGATATTTTATTTTAAAGTTATCCTCCAAGCCTGAGTCTGTTAACCATAGTTACTGTTCTAAATGCAAAATGTACAAATTCCACTGTAAATTATCAACTTGTATATTAGAACTTAAAAAATTTTCAGACACTCCAATAAATTCTGTTTATGGACAATGCTGAATTAGAATTATTGAAAGAGATGGAAACAGTGTGTGTGTAAACATGTTCTGACATTTTAATATTAAGTTTATCTTTTGTACTTGTAACAGTACTATTACATATACCAAGAATTCAGAAATTGATATACTAAATGCCAAGTATATAAGCACCATTTTTTTCCAAACAATAATAAAAAAGAGGTTAAATCTGTTGCACATTCCCTTTTATGATCCCATATCATAGATATTACTCAGCTAGATAGCATCACCTAATCAGATTTGGCTGATCTTGATCTAGTTAGTACTACTTAGATGGGAAAACTCCAGTTATATAGATTAAAATGGAAAATTGAAAAGATACCCCTGAAGAAGATAATAGCAAACCATTTTTATTTTTTGGCAAGAAAGTTAACTGAATATGACCATGTCAAGTTTCATTTGAAAGAGACATGACTTATATTTTTCACAATTATTAGGTTGCCCCATCACCACTGGAAATATGAACCCTGCAACTATTTTTGGCAACTTTCTGGCCTGTCCTATTATCTGATTCATGGAGCTTCTCTGTTTGAGTATAAAACAAGACATTGCAACAAGGAGTCCTCTTTAAACAGAAGCAATCCTTGATTTAAAATGAGGCCATAGTTAGTTTCAGTACAGTATCAATCACTTTGCTCTATTAAAATATTTGAACATTTGCTTTTTTCCATTCTTTCTTTCTAGGGGAAAGTAACACCCACATATGAAGGAGAGATTTCCAAATAGTTTTGAAGTTTATATTTCATATTGGTTCTCAAGAAGGCATTAACTAACTGTTGAGGATAATTTTAACTCAAGAAGAGTCTATGAAAACTCACATATCAGCATCAGCTAAAGCTAAAAACAAGTAGTAATTGAAATCTGAGCTGGGTGGACTATTCCATTGCTCCTCCCTTCCTCCCTTCCTCCCTTCCTTCCTTCCTTCCTCCCTCCTCTCCTTCTTGCCTCCCCCTCCCTCTCCTTTTCTTCATCATCTTCTTCTTCTTCTATTTATCATCCCCCTCCTCTTCTTCTTTGTCCTCCTCCCCTTCCTTCCTTCCCCTCTCTTAATTTCTGTTTTCTCTGATCTGTTCCTACTTTCTCATTCCTGTATTCTTTCTCCCTACTTAGACTTTCTATTCATTTTTTGAAAGTTTTTCAAACTGGGCTGAAAATCATATAAAGTTTAACTCAAAGAATCTCTCCAGCTTTATGGTTTGTAAATATAATATCCACAATAAGTTAGTTGTCTCCAAAATTCTGGACAACTTGAAAATACCAGCCCACAATATCTAGAGATTGCTTAGCTAGATTTCTGTTTGCAATGCTGTTGACTGATTTCTAAAAGCTAACGATACACACAAATATGATTTTTTTTTTAATCTCAAGCTAAATCTCTGGTCCCGGTGACCAACCCAGATTGGATCTTGCAGAAAAGGAAGTTTTTAACAAGTCCAGGAAGAAGTCAATGACAATCTATTTTAGTATTGTTTCCACAAAACTTCCATGGCTATGCCCATGAGCAATCAAGCCAGGTTTTATCTTTACCTTATCCCTGAAGGGCACCAAGTTGGGGAAGGCTGCAGTAAGAAAATGCTATACTTAAATCTCATGAAGTTCCCTCCAGCAAGAACAGTCTTAAATATTTTCTTTCTCAAGAAAGAGACAAAAGAAAATAGAGGCAAGGGAATCTTTCCTTTATTTGATTAATCTCTCTCTCCTCATTTTTTTTTTATGATAAGAAAAGGTAGCTGAACTTTCTAGACAACCTTGAGGGAGGGAGTAGATGGAAGTAAAAATTCCCTGGTGTTTCCAAGCTATTCCAAGCCAGAAGTATCACTTTACATACTTTTTCATTGCACTCAGGAGAAAATTGTGGAAATGTTTCAGCAATCAGTTACAAATGGGAAGTTAGAATGGGGCTTAATGGGAGCATCTAATATCTTTCAGCATTTTTGTTTCTCCAGCATTTTACATCTTTTTCGGTCTGTCTGACTATCAGTCTATAGATAGATAGATAGATAGATAGATAGATAGATAGATAGATAGATAGATAGATAGATAGAACCAGCCTTCGGAGAAAGACATTTTAAAGTAAATCCTTCACAAGGCCATCCAAAGAATTAAACTGGCCTGTTCCTGTACAATTTTAAAAAATTAGATTTCTTTACACTGCTTTTCCAAATATAATTTTCTTTCATTTTCTTCCATGCTTATTTATTTGTTGTAGGCAGAACCCATCCTTTGAACAACATGCTGGGCCTTCGTTCTCCGCAAAATGGGAGCTAAATTCAATTTACATTCCATATGTTGAATATTATTCCATTTCTATTGTGTGGAAATGAAGCACCGGCACAGGGATATCTGTGAGTGAGTAAAAAAAAAAAAGGTAATATGGGAGCCCCCAGTTTGTAAGTAAACCCTCTTTTTTATATGTGTCATGAAGAGATTTCATAATGTCATGGTTCCTGTCTTGACAGCTTTTTACCCCTACATAGGCAGCATTCTGTGGTGATTCTGAGGGAAATTCTGAGACATTGTCATGGTACTAGCTCTGCGTCCTTCTAAGTTTATTTTAATTACAAGTCCTGGATATTAATTACCAGGAAATATGGGTAGTCCTCGACTTGGGACCTGAATTTCCAATGCTAAATAAGATGGTGGTTAAGTGAGTTGGGCCCAGTTTTATGATCTGTTTTGCCACAGTTGTTAAGCGAATCATGCAGAGTTAAGTGAATCGCTCAGTTGTTAAGCAAATCCAGTGTCCTCCATTGACTTTGCTTGTTGGAAGCAATCTGGGAAGGTCCCAAACGGCAATGACTTGATGCCAGCATGCTGCAACCAGCATAAATACAGGCCAGTAGCCAAGCAACTGAATTTTGATCATTTGACCATTAGAATGCTGAAATAGTTTTAAGTGTGAAGACTGGTTGTAAGTCAATTTTTTCAGTGCCGTTATAACTTCAAATGATCACTAAATGAACGGTTGTAAGTCAAGGACTACCTTTACTAGAAAAAAATGTGTAATTATATTATTGAGAACTTAAATTAACCTATTCATCTTCATAAGATATAAACTAGTGAGAAACTGAGCAACTCTTTTATCCTCTACATAGCCAACCAAAAGCTGGTTTCATATTATTTTGAACTATTTACATGAAGATAAGCATATGAACAAGAAATCTGGCTTCAAATTATTGTAAGGAATATCCTTCTGGGTTCGGTTCCAAGTGGGGAAAAAGACAATGGAATCATGGAAGTTGCTTGGAAAGAAGGTTTAATGGTGGACAGGAGCACATGGCAGGGGCTCCTGAACAGAAAAGGTGGATCACATGCTTCCAGATGTTGGGTGAAGAGGAAAAGGGCAGAAAGATGCTGAGTCTCTTGGTTTTATGACCTCTGTTGGGCCCCACCTCTTAGTTTCCTGTTCCTATACAAAAATATATCCCAGCAGCTG
>QLTV01001699.1:228644-241666 GCA_003457575.1 Thermophis baileyi
TGCTGGGGCAACTCTTGTGGGCTGTCCTGAGTCCCAGGCTTGGCTGATGTAATCTTCCCAGGTCCCATGTGGTGTAATGAAAGGGCTTTGGGCAATTCCTAATATGGCTCTGTCTGAAGGAGATCTTTGTTATGTAGAATAGACTGCTCCCTATTAACAAAGTGGGGGGGAAGAGTGAGCTGGGCCATTTCTTGGTGGCCCATTGACAAAGGTGGGGGCTACTAAGAGTGAGTCTGTTTCCTTTCTAAAAGCATGTTTCTCAATTTCTCTAGGGGTATTCTATATAATATTCTGCCTTTTTAAATTTTTCCTAGGATATTTCATTTTTCTAGGAGAGGGGTGGGTGCTAACTTCCTACAATATGAAACAGAATCTATCATTTTCAGTTGAAAACTGATCTGGATAGCAACTTTTTCCTCTGTTTCTTAGTAGAACCTGGAGTACAAAGCATTTTTTTTAACAAAGCACTCGGTTAAAAGAATTTAGTATAGGCTTCCCATTTAGATGGATGTAAAAAGGGATTAAGCGGATGAAAATATGGTTACCAATGGCTCAGATAGTGATGACACTGGCTATAAATTGCCCCATGTCCAGAGATAATATGTGTTTCTAACCAGTTACAAGTAGTGATTCAATTTGGTTTGGTTTCTCTCAATTTCTCATTTTTGCAAAGTTGAGGTCATTAATCCTGAGAAGTGGGAGAGTGGTGTAAAACTCATCTTTAAAAAGTCTATTCCTCTAAACAGATGCTTCTACACACAGACACACACACACACACACACACTTTTATTTGATGTACAGTACATAATTTCTGAAAATATTTCCTTAACATATTTTCTACATTATTTATTTATCCATTTATGCAATATACATTTTAACCAATTTTTTCCGCAAATTTTCAATTTCTATGAAACTGGGAGAAGAGTGATTTTGAATACTGTGTTGGTGTGTTGGTTGCAAAATCCAAAATTATATAAGATGGCATTCAACTTGCACATTTGTCCTCATTCCTATGGTATCAGCTGCTGGAGAATTGAGAATTCACACCTTTAGCTGTAAAGTGTGCAAAATTCTCTGCTCACACCATCATATGTTTCCAAGTGTCATCCAGGCAGAATAAAATGTCCTTTGTATTAAATGTGGTTCATAGTTGGCACTCGCTAATAATGCTATGTGTATGACACCTTAATTTAAAGGTTAGTAGCCAGAACTCTTACCTTGGGTCCTGTCCTCTTTTTATAAAAATTAATCACTACATTTAAGTCCAGTTTCCTGCAATCCTGATAAAGCTTAAGTGTTAGCACAGTCATTAGCAACCAAAGGGGAATATTTGGACAAAATCCTGCCAGTTTGCATGATTAAGCAACAGTATTGATATCTAATAATACCATTCATAATCTTCATACAAGATAATATTTACAGGGCCATATAAAGTTTTTTTATGACTGATTTGGGATTTCCAACCACTGGGAGTCGGTTTTTAGCTTGTTTTTCTTTGTCCTCCAGCAAATGTTTTAAACTGCTTTCTTGGACGACTTAGAGGCATTCATTTCTCATGATCGTTTCAGTAAGAAGGTGTGAACTTTTAACCTCCCACCTCCCTGCGTAGGGTCTTATTCATAAAACACAACACAACACACACACACACACACACATGCCAATGTAATACATAGTTTGGTCTATATGGCCAAGAGCAATTACATTTTATTCCCTACTCAGGAGAACAACTTGTCAAGTCTGAAGGAAAAAAAAACAAAACAAAAGCCAAACACCCTGCAGGCAATTAGGGCTGACTTATTGAAGAAATACTGTCTTTCAGGAATAAAAAAAAAATCTAGTTGTTTCTCTATTCCAGAATCCAGGTGAATATACAAAAGTGACATTTCAGTTCTTCAAACCTCTCAGCTCCCTGCTCCATGGTGATGGGGGTGATGTACAAGAACTGCTTATCACCTCTCAAGCTGAAATACAAAACTTTTCCACCGAAATGGTAGATATTTTCTGCAACAGGAGAGGAGGAAAGAAAAGATTTTCGAGAAAGAACAAAATCCTGAAAAAAATTAAAAGTTTCACCTGATTTCATGAGAAAGTGCAAAATGTTTTTTGGCCCATTTGTTGTGCATTTTTATAACTGCAACCTATACAGGGCAAACTCTGAGGTTTTATTTTTTTAATGCCTTGTATTTTTGACATGTATCCCAAGAATATAGGCCAGGAATCACCTTCAAGAGGGCCAGTGGACCGGGGAATACATTGATGACAATTGTGAACCTGCAAATTAATTTTGTAAATGATGAGCCAAATTTTGTAAGCTATTCAAATCACTCTTATTAATAGCAATATTTACTTACTGATGAATATGTATCAAGTCACCAGTGAAGAAACTGCTCTTCATTTTTGGCCAGGAGATTAACTAATAGCCCTCCAACCTTCTTAATATTAACTTTCTTGGATTACACCAGGCACATTTTTAAACATTGATCTTAGCCTTCCAAATTTAAACAGAATTAAAATGCCCTTGTAATCTGTTAGATATACATGCATGTTCAATATCCTGTGGAGTTTTAAAGAAATATGAGCTTAACTTTTTGCCAGCTGAATAAAGATTGTCATATATTTAAGCTAGATATTGCAGAAATTCCACATAGTAGGATCTCTGGAATTTTTACTATTTTAAGATTGAAAAAGAGGGAAGGGTGTGCACAAAAACATCTCTAAAAAAGAAATTTATTGATAATCATAGGATAGCATCTTACACATGATGTATGCAAACAGGCTCATGCCTTATAAAGTATCCATCTGTTGGAAGTTAAAACCCACCCCTCTCCTAGAAAATGAAATATTTTAGGAAATATTAAAAAGGCAGAATATTATTATTATTATTATTTATTAAATTTGTATGCCTCCCAACTCCCAATATTTCCCCTAAAAGAGAAGTAGAAACTCAGAGAGGCAGAAACTCAGCCCCCCACCTTTGTCAATGGGCCATTAAGGCCTGGGCCAGTCTATTCTACATAACAAAGATAGGATTTGCCCTCTGCCCATCTCACCACATGGCACCTGGGAAGATTACATCAGCCAGCAAGGTTCAACAGACAGCCTACAAAGTTAGCTAAGACCCCCACCCCCTGGGTGTCTGACAACCAATCAGAATACATTTCCTGTACAGAAACAGGAAACTCTTAAGGTGGGGCCCAACAGAGGGTATAAAACTCATACACTCTCAGCATCTCGGCCCTTTTTTCTTCTTCACTCAACATCTTGAAGCATGTGATCGCCTTTTCTGTTCAGGAACTCAAGCCATGTGCTCCTGTCCACCATTAAACCATCTTTCCAAGCAGTCTCCATGTTTCCAGTGTCTTTTTCCCCACTTGGAACTGAACCCAGATGGACATGTCTTCCAACACATCCACAGCATATTAGAATATCTACCACCAATCTCATGTCTATCATTTGACTTTACAAACTAGAAGCAGTGACTGCAATATTCAACACCCCATTTCTGAATCTTAAAGGACATTCAGATTGCTTTTGCAATTAGTATTTGTTTCCCAAAATCCAAGGGCATTTTTAAGATTGCCACTCTGTTTCACACATTCCCAACCCAGCAGTAATGCAACCAGTAAAACTGAGTGTGACTGTGTTTAACTATACTTAGAAAGCAAAGAGGAAATTGCCCTTATCTAGATTTCAAAATCTCCCAGCTGGGTGTGAGGAAGGTTCAAGGTTCTCTTGTGTTTCCCCTTCTGACAGCTATCAGAGTTGATTGAGCTACTGGGTGAAAGAATGACTTATGACTTAATGCAAACAACTTGAAAAGCTAAAGGCACAGAATAGCTTCATAAATCAAGATAAGGTTCTGCTGAGAGCTGCCACAGCCAATGTTCATTGAAGTGGAATTTCTGATGAATAGAGCCCTTAAAAATCGGTACTCTGTGTTGATAATATTTAATATCACGATATATTTCACTTTTATTAGGTGTTATTTTTAGAAGATTTTGTCAACATGCATACACACATGGTATATACATATCATCCAAAGCAGTGTTTTAGTTGAGGGCAGGTCTGGAATATGAAAATCTTATGACATGTTAGCTGAAATTATTTTATAACCTTCCATAGAGTCAGATCATCTCCTTTGCTTTCAGTGGCTGCTGGATTGACTGTCTGTATTAATAAGAATGACTGAATCTCACATGAACTGTGGGACCATCTAAAAACCTTTCATCTTGGAGAGCTTTTATGAGTAGAATCATCATTGCTCAATGAGAACTTTTAGCCTAACTAGTACTGATAATCTCAAAAAAGCAGAAGAGCTGTATCTGGAGATCCTTTTCTCTATTTTTTTTTTTTTGCACCATCAGAAAGGGCAGAGTTGTTAACTTGATTGTTTCTTTTTTAAAGCAGATTCCCGATGTGTTTTTCAGGTGGAATTAGTCAGTAAATTAAGGATTGCATCTCCAAGGTCCCATCTCAGAGTTCCTTATGATTGCACATTTGCAAATATGGTAATATTATAATGGTAAAAGTCGCGGTGGCGCAGTGGTTAGAGTACAGTACTGCAGGCTACTTCTGCTGATCACCAGCAGTTTGGCAGATCGATTCTCACCAGGCTCAAGGTTGATTCATCCTTCTGAGGTGGGTAAAATGAGGACCCAGATTGTTGGGGGCCAATATGCTGACTCTGTAAACCGCTTAGAGAGGACTGTAAAGCACTATGAAGCGGTATATAAGTCTAAGTGCTATTGCTATTGTCTTTTTATGTACACTGAGAGCATATGAATCAAAGACAAATTCCTTGTGTGTCCAATCACACTTGGCCAATAAAGAATTCTATTCTATTCTATTTTATCCTATTGCTTTTGCTAATACACTTGTTGAAAATCAATACAAAGTTTGGTTCCAAATTCCAGTTTGGTGTAGTGTTAAGGCTCCAAGCTAGAAACCAGGAGACTGGAAGTTCTAGTCCTGCCTTAGGCATGAAGGCTAGCCTAAGGGTCAGTCACACTTTCTCAGCCCATAAGTTCAGGCTTGGACAACAAGCTGTCAATCAGTCAATTCCTGTCACAACCAATGAATCAACTCAAAGAATCATATCAATCATTGGTTGATTAAAAAATAAGTAGACCCTACATCTGTGGGAAATATGTCAAGAAGATCAAAAAATTGTCAACAATCAATAGTATGCATTGCATTGATATGACAAATACATCATAGCTCTAACATAACCTTTCAGACTGATTAAATACAATTAATAGCACTTATAGCAATAGCACTTAGACTTATATACCGCTTTACAGTGCTTTACAGCCCTCTCTAAGCGGTTTACAGAGTTAGCATATTGCCCCCAACAACCTGGGTCCTCATTTTACCCACCTCGGAAGGATGGAAGGCTGAGTCAACCTTGAGCCGGTGAGATTTGAACCGCTGAACTGCAGGTAGCAGTCAGCTGAAGTAGCCTGCAGTGCTGCACTCTAACCACTGCGCCACCTCGGCTCTGTTAAAATTGGTTGTAATATAGCCCTCTCCTATCTTCTTGTACCAGGAGGTCAGTGCATATTATTTCTAACACCAGAAGGGTTTTCTTGAGGTGAGATGCCTACTTTACCATGTAGTCAGGAAGATAACTCTCCTTTTCTCCTAGGAAGACAAAAAAAGTCTTTATCCTGAAAATATTCAAGCCAGCACTTAAAGATGGAGGTTTGACCTTCTTAACAAAATCACAATTTCCAGGAAGTTAAATCAATCCAAGAAATTAAGGAGCAGGCTTTTGCTTCAGGAAATATGTTTGTCTCTTGGGAATGGATAAAACAATTCAGCTAAAAATATCAATTGTGCTTTATTTGATTGCGAGCATTTAAGACTGATTTATTGTCTCTAATACACTTATGGTATTGCTCTGATATTTTTATTCTGTCTGGTAAGTTATTGTACCTTTGCAGTATTTAATTTTTTATTAGTTTATCAAAATATAAAATACAAAGAAAAATGAAAATTAAAGGAAAGTAGGGGAGGAAAATAAAGATGTAAAGGAAAAGGGAAAAAAGAAAGAAAACTCTTTTTAGCACAGTAGAATAATGTTATTACATATACTTCAACTTTTTACATTTATATGCTAGTAACTTTCTATAACAACAAACCTATCTAATCAGCAAACCCAAAGTCAAAGTTTCATTTTTTTCCATCTCAAACGCAAAGTCCAGAAGCAGTTTCCAAGTAGCTAAATTGACTGCTTTAATTAAAGAAAATAATACAGCTAACTTTGTTTCTACTTGTCATATCTTTGCAGCAGTTATGGAACTTGGAATTTCTTTGCAGAAGAGTTCCTTATGTTATTTAGAGATCCTCATCAACTAGGCATCTTCTCCTAGTCTGGGAATAGTCAAGATGGTGGCCCATAAGGGTTTGACTGAAGTGCTGCCTTTTGTGTGTGTGTGTGTTGAACCAACCTAACCATTATTTTGACTTTGATGGCCACAACCTGTGCTTTGTTTATTTATTTGAATTTATTAGCTGCCAATACCAATGAACTCATTTGCTTATTTATTTTATATTCTGCCTTTATTACTTTATAAATAATTCAAGGGAACAAACATACATAATACTCCTTACTCCTCCTATTTTCCCTACTACAACAACCCTGTGAGGCCAGTTGGACTTAGAGAAACTGACTGGCCTAAAGACACCCAGCAGGCTTTCATGGCTAAGGCAAGACTAGAACTCACAGTCTTCTGATTAATGCAATTTAGCATTCCTTTTTATTTTTTCCACTACCAAATATTTTATTTGTGACTAGTTAAGCAAGACAAGAAAGGCTCATATTCTCTCAAGAGCTTTTTTTTTTTTAAGAAAAGACATTTTATTTACTGCTTGTGAGATTGAGCTATTCCTAAAGGAAGGAAGACAGTTGTCTTGCAACTCATGCTATAAACCTAGGAGATGGTTCTATACTATTTCTTATATTTTTAAAAGCTTTATGCTTGTGTTACTGGCTAATAATGAATAAAGTTTGAGGAACTCCTATTTAACTCACTATTTATCTCACGAGTTTTCTGGAGTTAAGGAGGAAGTAAAAGGTGGGCGGATCCTACCAGGACAGGAAAGTGGAACCAAAGGACTTCTGGGATAGCACTTAGACTTATATACCGCTTCACAGTGCTTTACAGCCCTCTCTAAGCAGTTTACAAAGTCAGCATATCGCCCCCAACACTCTGGGTCCTCATTGACCGACCTTGGAAGGATGGGAGGCTGAGTCAACCTTGAGCCTGGTGAGATTCAAGAGGACAGTTGACACCTTCCCTTTTTTACCTACAAGTAGCCCTGCCACTACAAAAATAAAGGGATACTGGTGAATTCAAGTACTACAAAATTCGAGGAAAAAAAGAGAATGAATATGAAATAACCTTGAGAACTTCTGTCATTGTTCTGTACTCTGGTCCTTGCTAAATGCTCTCCATAATTAGTAAAATGTTGCTCCCTTTTGTTAGAAATTCTACTAGTCTTTTCTTTATTCCTTATTTGCTTTTTACTGGGATTCCCACTTATCCTCCTGAAATAAACAGTTAGTAAACATCATTTCTACCCTTGAACTGAGTCAGTTTTCCAGATTAGCTCTGTCACTCATACTGAACTGGATGGATATGAATCAATTCAATCTGATTCTAGACAAGTGGATTCACCGCATTGAATCAAGCCAGTCAATTTAAATCACTGGTCAGCGTGAGCTATCCACTTGAATTACTGATTCCAATCAGATCACAGTCAATCCATACACTATGGAACCAGGGGTGAAATTCAAAATTTTTCCCTACCGGTTCTGTGGGCGTGGCGTGGTGGGCATGGTGTGGCTTGGTGGGCGTGTGTGGCTTGGTGGGCGTGGCAGGGGAAATCTCCATTCCCACCCCACTCCAGGGGAAAGATACTGCAAAATCCCCATTCCCTCCCCACTCCTGAGGGAAGGATATTGCAAAATCTCTATTCCCACCCCACTTTGGGGCTAGCCAAAGGTAGTATTTGCTGGTTCTCCGAACTACTCAAAATTTCTGCTACCGGTTCTCCAGAACCTGTCAGAACCTGCTGAATTTCACCCCTGTATGGAACACATTTCTTTGATTGATTATTGCCATATCTGAAAGAAGCATCTATCACAGGAGAAAATAAAAGATGAATAGAACACCTGGCCTGCTTTATAAGTGTCAGGTGTTTTCACAGGATTCTGAGGTGCTGTTGACCAACAACAGCCAATTTCCACTGCGTTCCCTGGAGAATCAGGGCAGGTATGCAATGCTAGCAAATTCTCTAGAAAGCAAAACCTGATAATGTTGCCAACAGGTGACTGAAAGCAATGCCTTCTAAGCTGTTGTTTTCTAAGAAAGCACAAGGAGTTTTAAGAAGTCAACTCATGTGTGCAAGAATTCTTCATCATATATAACAAATGTTATTTTCATGTAGCAGTGAGTGTTGCTAACAGGAAATAAAGGTTTCCATAATTACTACTATAAAAGAATTGCTGGGTCAGACCATTTGTCTATCTAACCCAGGATTACAGAGTTTATTCTCGATTTTGGCAGCTACATCTCCATCACTTGCAATGTGATCTTTTTAATTGGGGATACAGGGTTTGGAACTAGGACTTCCTTTATGCAGAATGTACATTTCACCACTGAACTATATACCATATCATGTTGTTTGAAGCTAAAATGAGCCCTTATAGTTCAGACCAAAGGATCATCATCTCCAGGAATTGTTATCCTCAACATGCTGGACTAGGGTACTCCAGGGTAACCAGATGTTTTTGATTACAAGTCCCATCATCATTCACCGTGTGGCTATGGCTGGCAAAAGTTAGAGTTGAAAACATCTTGAGTGATCCAGATTAGAGGAAGTTGGACTGTCAGAAAGTGGTTTTTCAGAATCTTAGACAAGATCTTTCCAAGTTGAACTCTAAGCCTTTTGCATACCAAGCATTCTAGTGCTGACTTACAGGTTCTCTCTGATTCACAAAAGAAAACACACCCATGTCACTCACATTAAGTACAAAGGAAAAGTGAGAATCTTCAAGCATTATACTTTACCCCATTTTGCACATGCATACACATACACAAACACATATAATTTCATCAGGACCAGTAAGGATCTTAACTCCAACATGGAACTCTGCTCCTAATCAAAAATGCTTTTCCAAATTTTGAGCATAAAGAACTTTTTCTTGGTTCAAGTTATATCTTCCAAATCACTTTCAGTGGATCAAGTCCATTCAACTTCATATTAAGCCAACTCTGGTTCTTGTCATGAATCATTTTTGTCTTGTCCTTTATACAACTGTGGAAGCTTTTCCAAAACCAACACTGAATTCCAGCATCCAAGCCAGTTGCTAATGCTTTGCAGGGTATATTGGATCCTTTCCTTTAGTGGGGGTTATTTTCTGAGGATATTTTTCAACCTCAAATTGTTCCCTGAAGACCAATCCTGATCAGCTGAGTGGTCCTGTAATGGGGTTCAAATGCAAGAATTGAACTACCCAGTCTCCTGGCAGCTGTCTCAAAAATTGCTAACACAAATGGGCAAATTTTCCATCTTATTAAGGTAACTCTCCCTCTCATGGGTATATCTTCTGTTCCTTGAGTTCTCTTTTTACTTTCCATTTGTGAGGAGAAGAATTAAATCCAGCAATCTGAGAGATTCCTTTCAGGAGATTGTATAATTCCCACCTGACTTTCCCAGGCTAGAATTCCTTGCTCTTGGCTTCCCAGCTGTTTCACTATTCCTTCCCCCAACTTTTCAGATCTTTCACAAAGGCCATCAGTCATCTGGGAGACCATTTGGACTATACCTATCAGATGTCTGTGGTGTTCATTCTGAAATAGTATGTTTGCTGTTCTCTTGCAGTCCATTAGAGCAAAAGGCAGCCCAAAGCAGTGTGTGTAGTTTTCAAGTTTTAGAGATAGGTTTTTATGCTAGTTCGGGAGCTTTTTGTTCCACAGTCAGTTCACACACCTGAATTTGTCTTTTTTTCCCCAGAGTTTCTACCCATCCAATTTGATCCAACAGATAGAATATGCTGCAGATTCCATCAGTTAAAGAAGAGCGGTGTTTTCTGCTGTAGCCACTGCTTTATGGAATATTCTCCCATCAGATATTAGAATTAGATTAGAATTAGAACCCCAACTCTGTTTTGCCTTTCACAAAACATTGGTTTGGTTATGTGCTCAGGCCTGGGGCTCAGAATGTTTAAGGGCCCTGTTACTTGGCTTTACTATTAGTTGACTACGGTAATTATCACAGCCACTATTTGTACTTATTTATTTTGCGGATACTTTTACTGTTTTTTTGCTTTAATTGTTTTATAATTTTAGAACTGTAACTGTCCAAAGTCACTTGGTTGAGTTGGGCGGCTATAGAAATTGAATCAATCAGTCAATGAATAAATAAAACTTAACAAAGTTCAGCAACTTTGTTGTTGAATTATGTTGAACTCTTCCTCACTCAGTTCTCAGGCAGGCCAGTCTATGTAATCACCTATTTACAACTAATGCCAGTTGAGCTTTGTGAAATTTAAACATACTTGGAGAAGGTCAATGCACTTACAATGCCTTGCTGCCTTACAGATATTTATTGCGAAGAAATTCCATAAAATTTATTTCTGAATATAAATGTATAGATTACATGTAAATATACATGAAGATTTGTAGAAGTTTGATCTTTCCATAATAATGGAACTATTTTTGCATTATTGGAATTTGTTTTACCAAGATGCTTCTCTAAAGTATAAGGCTGTTAAAATCTTCTCTCCCACATAGGTGTAACTTACTTCTGCAAACAATTATAAGTAGTCCTCAACTTATGACCACAACTCAGCCCAAAATTTCTGTTGCTAAGTGAGACATTTGTTAAGTGACTTTTGTCCCATTTTATGACCTTTATCTCCACAGTTGTTAAGTGAATCATTGCAGTTGATAAGTGAGTAACAAGGTTGTTAAGTGAATCTGGCTTCCCCATTAATTTTGCTTGTCAGAAGATCGGAAAAGGTGATCTCATGATCCTGGGATTCTGCAACCGTCATAAATATGAGTCAGTTGCCAAGTGTCTGAATTGATCATGGGGATGCTGCAGTAGTTGTAAGTCTGAAAAACTGTCATATGTCACTTTTTTCAGTGCTGTTGTAACTTTGAACATTCACTAAATGAACTGTTGTAAATCAAGGACTACTAGACTATCTACTGTATATCTATTTCATAATCTTCTTCCTTCCTTCCTTCCTTCCTTCCTTCCTTCCTTCCTTCCTTCCTTCCTTCCTTCCTTTCTCTCTCCCTCCTTTTTTTCTGTTCCTTCCTTCCTTCCTCTCTCCCTCTCTCCCTCTCTCTCTCCCTCCCTATATTTAGATCAAGAAGAAATTAATTAAAAAGTTTCTGAATAAATGTTGGTGAAGAAAGTATAGTCTTCATTCCTGCTTCTCCAACTTGGAGCTTACCTTGGCCAATGAAAACACAGTTTTCACCAGTTTTGCTGGGAGCCAAACATTAAAGATCCCAAAAGCTAAAGGAAGAAGTAGTTACATATGCTTTGGGGAGATCTGGCTTTGTCTGTGTGCCCAGGTATGCATACAAGTACATTTCGATGTCTACCCTCTCCAGCCGTAAGGGATGGTGCCATTTCATCCGAGTAAGAATATTTGTTTCAGTATTCAATGGCCTTATTCTCAGAAGCCCAAAGTACAACTGAACCTCCTAAAGTCTGAGAGGGATGTTTCTCAAATTGACTCTTCCACATTTTGCAAACTTGGAAGGCAAACTTCCAGAACTGTGCTAACATAAAGCTGATATTGCCATGACAGAGCCGGGGGCAGACTGACTAGAGAGAAGATGTGAACTGACTTTTTAATGTTCTTGTGGGTTTGAAATTAGAGATAGTATAGGAGGGGGGCAAAAAGCTTGCAGCTGGAGCACGTTGACTCTCTGTAGGAGGTCAGAATGAAAAAAAAAATTAAAAAGAGAAGCTCATAGAGCAAAAGGCAAAGGCTTTGCTAGAAACAGCAGCCCTGTTTCTGTTAACTCTCACCCTCCCGCCTTGAATAATAATTGTCTGGCTCTGAAAACTGAAGTATTGATAAAATAGATGGCAAAAGAACTGGATAGGGAAAGACAGCATTTCACTCATACCTGTTATACTTGAGGAGCATAATTTGAGGTTCTAGGTCACCATAGGCTTTAGGTCTACCAAAGGTTCAGCAGAAGTTGCTGTCAAGTCATTCCCTTAATATAACAGAATGAGTGAACTGTGAGATAGATCAAAAGTCATCATATTAGCAATATGTAGTCATAAAATGAAGTTTTAATTGAATTCAATTAAATTGTATTTAGTTTTGGTTGGATACCAGCTGATCCTGAAGTTTGCTGCCCTTCTAGGAAAGGGGTCTCCAAATTTGGCAACTTTAAGACTTGTGAACTTCAGCTCCCAGAATTCCCCAGCCAGCATGGCTGACTGAGGAATTCTGGGAGTTGAAGTCCACAAGTCTTAAAGTTGCCAAGTTGAGAGACCACTGTTAGAATATAGCCAAAATGTGTGTCCAAAGTGACAAATTCTATTCTTACTTAAGGAATGCCTTCAGTTGCGTGGGTATGATTTAAGGATTGTAGTACAATAAATTCCTTCTATATCTGATTAAAAGGCAGTGTTTGAAGGCCTCAATTGACCCAAGCCATGGTGGGCTGCAGAAGAAACTAGTTTTAGGCAATCTGGCAAATGGAAGGTTATGACATATGGAAGATGATGATGATGATGATGATGATGATGATGATGATGATGATGATGATGATGATGATGATGATGATGATGATGATGATGATTATTATTATTATTATTATCTCTTTTATTCATTAAACATGAAACTCAGTCAACTGAACATTTAAAAGTGTCACAAATACCACTGACTGGTGCTAATGGTTGATACGGGTTGCTGCCAGCGTCCTAGGTATTATTATTATTAGTAGTAGTAGTAGTGTAGTAGTACTGTAGTAGTAGTA
>QLTV01001699.1:245727-267493 GCA_003457575.1 Thermophis baileyi
GGGAGAGATAGGGAGGGAGGGAGGGAGATACATATTTGTATGATTTTGAGCACAAAATTATAATACATTATTAAACCAATATTAAGCCAAGTGGTGACACTGAGTTTAGAACTGCCACGGTGAGTCTTAAAGAGTAAAAGCTTTAATTATTCGTGTACCATATCAGTAATATTAAAATGGGGGAGGAAGGATTTAAATTTAAAAAAATCTTTAAGAGCTCAACTTTCATCATCCACATTCAAGAGATCAAGGTAGTGCCCCTCATCTCTTCACTTCTCTCGATAAGATAATCAGGACCAAATTTTCTAACCTTTTAATATCAAGAAGTGCCATCCAGCTCAAAGGGAATTTTTTAATATGGAAGTTTTCCTTTTCTGTCAATCTTTTATTCCAAAAATACTGAGTTTCTCAGTATTACTGAGTATTACTGAGTATTACTAGTAGGGATGAGGTGGCTCAGTGGCTAAGATGCTGAGCTTGTCAATCAGAAAGGTCGACAGTTTGGCGGTTAGAATCCCTAACGCTGCGTAACAGAGTGAGCTCCCGTTACTTGTCCCAGCTTCTGCCAACCTAGCAGTTCAAAAGCATGTAAAAATGCAAGTAGAAAAATAGGAACCACCTTTGGTGGGAAGGTAACAGCGTTCCGTGTACCTTCAGCATTTAGTCATGCCGGCCACATGGCCACGGAGACGTCTTCGGACAGCGCTGGCTCTTCGGGTTTCAAACGGAGATGAGCACCACCCCCTAGAGTTGGGAACGACTAGCACATATGTGCGAGGGGAACCTTTACTGAGTTTCTCCAGATTTTTTTTCAGTTTATTTTAACCCATACTATTTAACTTAAAATGATAGCTTTCTGAATGGTAGAATAGATTCCTGAATTTGTAGAATATCAAAATGATGAGGGAGGCTATTTGAAAGTTGAGTCCATGAGTAATGGTATGTGGTGGTAATGACCTTGGGAAATAAGGGGAAGAGTCACAGCCACAGCAACCATCAGATAAGAGGCATCTTAGCCTCCAGAAGGAATGTGGACAGGACAATTGTCTCAAAAGAGACCCTCCTTAGGGTCCTTTTTTATTTGTTTGTAAAGGCAAGGGAAGAGAAATGTGTTTTCAGACTTGCAAGATTCCATTAATTACAGTAAAGTAAAATTAGTTCATCTCTGCAGGGTTCATGCCTGGACTATCTCACATATCATGGTACCACAAAGTTAGAAAACTCCAATCTTACTGCTCTGTCATGACTTATTATGGTTTATTTAAAATGTTTGTTAAAATAGCACATTGTTAAAAAAAAAACACATTGGTACATCATGTGCAAATAAGTAGTTATAAGTGCCTAGTGGCATAGATAAATTTTCTCCATGATGATCGGTGCCTAACTGGTCCTTCAGGTTTTCCAATGGTGCCACTGTTACTGAGTTCATCCATTTTACTGATTGTCATCCATTTTTCTTTCTTTTTACCTTTCCCAGTATTACAGCCTTCTCCAGAGCCCTCACTGTTACCTACCTCAATATTTCTCCATTTGAAAGGCTGGCATAATTAATTATCAAACATTATGATTTAATCTAAGGAAGTCCTGGGTTGAGACGGCAGCTGTTAAGACCCAGTGCCAGAGGATAGCATGTTGTCACAAAGCCACAGATGGTGCCTTCATACCAATCCTAAAATCTGTGTCAGTGCCTGAACAGAGCAAATGTTTACATTCCAGATATAAGCTTCAGGACCAAAAGGAAAGAAAGATGTAACCTAATCCAACTTGCACTGAGCAAGGTCTAACTTTAACTGAAAGATGTAAAGCTTGTTTGCATTACTATAGCAAAAATAAAAAAACAAATACGGCCGTCCATTGTAGGAGTGAATAAAAAGCCAATACACTCTTAATATCGCACAATATACCTGCTCAAAAAAGTTTGCTACTTCTGAGTCTGATATATCGTGCTGGGATATAATTTTCTTTCTAAAATTATGTTCATCCAAATGAGTTTTTAACCATTGTTCCATTTAATTTTGTGCAAATTAACCATCAATCTTGGCACACATGACTATCACTAGATCTAATCCATTTAGCTTTCAAAAAAGGGATTGAATATTGGTGAATAGATTGATATTTCAAGAGAAGTTAAACTTCTTCCATGCCTGCCTATAACCAAGTTTTACTGGATCCAAACTGACCTGTTCCTTCATCTATTTGTGCTATTGTTCCTACAGTCAAAATAATACAGGATTGGAATCAATCTCTATGCTTCATTTTTCCTTGAGTTCTAAATTTAATGTAGAACCAAATAGCCTATATATTTCATAAGTATAACCCAAGTGAATGAATTGTTCTTTAGCTTGGAAAAATGAGAATGTATTCTTTTTTTAAAAAAATGAACTTTACATACATTTGGGAATATAAGCTTGATCACTCTGATGCAAAAGGGAGGAATGGGGAAAACGCTTCACTCCAGCTGTTACCAACAGTCTTGGCAGAGAAAAATCTTCTCTAATCCGTCTGTTGCAGAGTGGAAAACTGAGTATCAGAATGGAGCAGCCCCACACGGGATTGAATTCCCAGTCGTCCCTTGTTATATCAATGTTTGGCTGAAATCTTCTCTTCAATAATGCAGCAATAGAGTTTTCTCTCATGAATCATGTCATTGTTGTGGTGGTTTGGCTGTATGGTCTTTGATTCTTTGTCATCCACCAAGCATTTAGGGGTCCTTGCCTTCACACACAGAAATGCTGAATTCTATATCTAAGCTATGATCAATATGCAGTTTTAAAAAAGTCATGTTTGAGATGCTTAGAAAAAGCTCTATACAGAGATAGAGAGGGATTAGTTGCAGCTCTAGGAAATGCAGAAGTGAATGTTTAAAAATTACGGTGGGAAATTTCCAGTTTTAGTTTACACTCAGCACATACCAAGCTGTCTTCATCTCCAGATTGGAACACGTCCACATGTCATTCAGTTCAACTAGAAAAATTATAATTGGATATTTATTTATTAAGTATCAGCCAACATCAAAAACTATCAGCTTGCAAAAATGGATTAAATGGTAGGCAAATAGCAATGAAAGATACATAAACAATAGGCCAGAGATAAACTTCATCTATATATTTTTAAAAAGTGCAGATTTATTTCATTGCCATTGAAAATATATAGATTAGGGTCCCAAAAGAAGTGATCTTTACTTAGTCCAGCTTTAATCCTTTTATTTGGTTGGATGGTCTCTGATTCTTCGTTATGCACCCAAACATTTAGGGGTTCTTGCTTTCACACATAGAAATGCTAAAGTCCATATCTTCAATGTGTATACTCAACATGTAGTCTTCAATGGAACTACATTGTGGAAGGAAGGAAGCAGTAGAGTATCCCATGGAAAGTAATCAAGAAGAGAAGCAACCTAGAACTAAGGAGAAATTTCCTGACAGTGAGAACAATTAATCAGTGAAACGGCTTGCCTTCAGAAGTTGTGGGTGCTCCATCACTGGAAACGTTTGAAAAGAGACTGGACAACTAATTGGTATAGTTACCAGTGGTTACCAATTGGTGTAGTGGAATGGGGTCTCCTGCTTGAGCAGGGGGTTGGACTAGAAGATGTCCAAGGTCCCTTCCAACTCTGTTGTTCTCTTAATTTTAAGAGCTTCAGAAAATAGAACACCAGGTGATCTGTCCTCTGTTTCTTTAGAGATATGAAATTTTCCCAATGACACTGAAAAAGTGACTTACAACCACTCTTGGACTTAACAACTGTTGCTGCATCCTTGGTCACATGGTCAAAATTTGGGCAGTTGGCAACCAACATGTAAGACTGTTGCAGCATCCTGGGGCCATGTGATCACAATTTACAATCCTCCCAGGGGGATTCTGACAAGCAAAGTCAATGGAAAGAGCTTGATTCACCTAACAATTTTGTGATATGCTTAATGTCTGTGGCAAAACAGGTCATAAAATTGGGTGTGACTCATTTAATGGCCACATTACTTAGTGACAGAGGTTCCAGGAACCTCCCTTACAAGGAACCTTGTAAGTCATCTAGTCCAACCCCCCATCCAAGCAGACCCTACACCATTTTTGACAGATGGCAGTCCAGGCTCTTCTTGAAAGCTTCCATTGATGAAACTCCCACTTCTGAAGGCAAGCTGTTCCATTGGTTGATTGTTTTCTCCTTATTTCCAGGTTGAATCTCTCCTTGTTCAGTTTCCATCCATTATTCCTTGCCTGGCCTTCAGGTGCTTTGGCAAATAGCTTGACCCCTTCTTCTCTGTGGCAGCCCCTCAAATATTGAAACACTGCTATCATGACTTCTCTGGTCCTTCTCTTCACTAGACTAGCCATGCCCAGTTCCTGCAACCGTTCATCGTATATTTTAGCCTCCAGTCCTCTAATCATCTTGGTTGGTTATCCTTTTGCCAAGCTATTTTTCAGTTGTAACACTTAATTCTCCAGCATTTGGGAACAACAGGACAGAAAATCAGGCAGAAAAACAAATGACAGGTAGAGACAGGCCACCCTGCATGAAAGGGCTGGAGGATAAGGTTGCTAGTAGTATTATTAGGTTAAAGTAAATGTAAGAGCATCTCAATAAGTTTCCTGTGAATCGTTTGTCCTTCACAGACAGCAAGATCTAACATTCTTTGGTATGACTTCTAATGTTCTTCAATAAACTTATTTATCTGAAATTCTTGGATTTCTTCTGAGTTTAAAGACTGAAGCCAGATTCCAATGTTGCTTTGGGCTTTGAGAGGCAGATTCACCCAGATAGACTACTATATATGTATATATAGGGGAAAGCCTATTTCTTAGGCATTCTTAATGTGTAAATAATGTTTAATTATGATCACCAGGCATGACAGCTTTACACAACAGACATAATCCATGCTGATCAGTGATTTCACCCAGGCTTCAAGAATTCTTGAAGATCATCTGCAATGCTGCCCAAAACGATGTGTTTTGGAACTGAGTATCTTGCATCCAAGGTAAGGCACAAACCAGCAATGAAATCCAGCAGGTTCTGACAGGTTCTGGAGAACCAGTTTTGAGTAGTTCGGAGAATCGGTAGCGGAAATTTTGAGTAGTTCGGAGAACCGGCAAATACCACCTCTGGCTGGCCCCAGGAGTGGGGTGGGAATGGGGATTTTGCAGTATTCTTCCCCTGGAGTGGGGGGAATGGAGATTTTGCAATATCCTTCCCCTGCCATGCCCACCAAGCCACGCCCACAGAACCGGTAGTAAAAAAAAATGGATTTCACCACTGGCACAAACAGTTAGCTTTAACTTCATAAATGCAATTCCAAAGCTCTAAAAATAAATAATGACGAGTGTGTTATTTTTAGTGCAGAGCTAGAAGTTTCTGGTTTTTTTCTTTGTCATTTTCTTAGTTTAAAGAAACTTCACATATGAAATATGGTTTAATGGAGAAGAATATTTTGGTGAGATGAACATGTACCTGAATCAGAGGTGGTTTCCTCCCGGTTCAGACCGGTTCACCCGAACTGGTAGTGACCCGCTGGTGATGTCACAATGACATCATGGATCCGGTTCGGTCGGTGATGGTCCATGGAAGCTGCCATCTTTTTTTTTTTTTGAATTTTTTAAAAAAAATTTTTGGGGGGGGGGGTTGGAATTTTTTTCCGGTTTTTTTTCCCTTTAAAAAAAATTTTTGGGGGGGGGGTTTTTGTGGGGGGGGATTTTTTCTGACTTTTTTTCCTTCTGCGCATGCGCGGAAGCCGAGTTTCCAGCACTGCACATGCGTCGCCATCTTGTTTTTGGCTTTTGGGGGGATGTGTGATTTTTTTGCACTGTGCATGCGCGCGCGGGAGGAAGCGAACGCGGGATGAAGCGAACCGGCAGTGAGGTAAGTTAGAACCCACCCCTGACCTGAATGATGCAGTTGGCAAGACATATGGGGTAGCTATCTATCCTTTAGTTGCATAATCCTATTACCAACCACCAAAAGCTTTTCTAGTTTCCCCATCCTTTCACTCAACCCCATAGGAGAAATCAAGGTCAATTACTCCTATGAGTAAAATTTGAGATGTAGAGAATGATAGAGGGCAATGACACTGTTAATGGAAAACTCCAGCAGCCATACAAACAACAACAATGTAAGCTCAAAAATCTCTTGAAAGTGAAAGAGTATTAGTTATTTAATTTAAATCACGTCTAATCCTATTCTCTTGCTCAGATAAATACATCCTTGTTCTGAATGTGTAACCACAATAATGAAACCCACACTATAGTCTTCTTCCTGTCCACGATTATTCATGCATAACTATTACAAATGAACCTTTACATGTGAATATTCAGAACGTTTTTTTCAGTTGGAAATAAACATCAACCTGGAATGTAAGTATCAGTTGGATTTACCAACACACACATATATACACACATACCAGACAATAAGGATGTCAGAAAGCAACATTCCAAAGTCTTGAATATGGAAATGGTGAAGAATTCCCATAAAGTCTCTTCGTCAGATTGAACTTAACAACCTCTCCAAATTTAGCATGTGAATAAAGAAAATGTTAAATGTACCATATAATTTTTCATTTCTTGAGGGCCTGCAATACTGGATGTTTGGAAAGTTGGATTTAAAGACCAAGCTGTTGAGGTGACACATCTGGAAAAGCAATAATGTTAAACCTAAGAGCAGGAACATCTGTAAGTAGGTCAAGGATGGCAGCCATGGACTTTTTTACCTAAAATGCATGAAAAAAAGGGGTGGGATTTTAATCATATGGCCACAGCTGCTTTCTTGATTCTTTTGAACACACACACACACACACACACACAAATATGATTGCCTATGAGAATTAATATGAATTAATATGATTCTGAATACAGTCCTTGACTTACAACAGTTCATTTAGTGAGCGTTCAAAGTTACAACAGCCCTGAAAAAAGTGACTTATGACCATTTTTCACAGTTACGACCATTGTAGCATCCCTGTGGTCACGTAATCAAAATTCAGATCTTTGGCAACTGACTCATATTTAGGATGGTTGCAGTATCTCGGGGTCATGTGATTTGCTTCTTCAACCTTCTGACAAGCAAAGTCAATGGGGAAACGAGATTAACTTAGCAACCATGTTATTAACTTAACAACTGCAGTGATTCACTTAACAACTGTAGCAAGAAAGATAGTAAATGGGGCAAAACTCACTTCACAAGTGTTTCACTTTGCAACAGAAATTTTGGGCTCAATTGTGGTGTTAGTCGAGGACTATGTGTATTAAGTGATCAGAATCTCTATTAACTATCCAGAAGACTGGATTCTTCTGCATATCTATCTAGAAGTTAAGACTCATTACATTAAAAAAAATTGTGTTGATTGGTAAATTAGATCTGCTTCCTTTGTTATGTGATACACAGTTTTCAAAAGAAAAGTCCCCCAAATTGACAAACTAAAACTGGAATCAAAATACAAGCTATGATGCTTTCTTTGCAATTATACCAGAATGTTTTGTCATTCTGTTCTGTAGGGATCTAGTGTTCAACCTTAGAATTCCCTAAACATTTCCCATTCAAATATTAGCCAGAATTGACCCTGTTTAGTTTCTGAACCCTGACAAGATTGACTGAGTGCTGCCTCAATATCTTTGAAATCATACTTTTATGAAAAATTATTTGCTAATTATACAGATCAAGTAACGGTTGTAAAGAATTCATCATCAGAGAGAAATTAAAAAGCAAGAACGTTTACAGTAAAAGCTACTTAATGAAAAGAGAGACAGTTTGGTTAAGGCCCCAAGCTAGATACTGTGAATGCTAGTTCCACCTTGGATACAAAGCCAGCTGGGTCACCTTGGGCCTGTCACTCTCTCTCAGCTCTAAGAAGGAAGCCATGACAAACCACTTCTAAAATCTTGTCAAGAAAATTTCAGGCAGTCACCAGGAGTCAACACTGACTCGAAGGCACAAAAGCAAAGTGTGCTGAAAACATAAAATGTGCAATGAACACAATGTATAGTAATAATGAAGAAATAAAACATCCAACACATCTATCGATCAGATATTAAAACCAATAACATCAGGAGTGATGGTTGAAAAAGAGTAATTATTGGAGCAAAATTTAAAATTCTGAAACTCAGCCGCAAGTACAATAAGCAGCAACACTTAGTCAGCATGGAGATGATTAAGGTACAATCATGGACAAGCTCTGGGTAGAAATAAACATGAAGAGGCATATTGAGTCAAGCTAAAGACCAGTCCAATGAAATACTGTATTTCCACAAAAAACAGTCAGAAAGGAAACCCAGAACAGACATTAACTCAGTGACATGTTTCACTTTGTGGCGATCTATTACCTATTAATTACTACGGTAGTATTTAAAGTCATGCAGCCTCCAATACTGAATGCAATAATTAATTGAGGATTCAAAATAAATTGAATTTGAAAACCTAATTGTTTTTCCCAAACTCTAAAACACTTTCTGAATAAACTCAAAGACAGAAGTCTCTACCACCAGATATTTTTTTCCACCTCATGAACTGATCATGTATTCCTGTTGTGTGCTGTCTTCATAAAAGGACTTCTCCTTTCATCCCATTGCTGCTAAATTTACTCAAGAGAGTTAGTAAGAGATTTTGTCAAAGCCATTCAAAAGTCCAAGTAAATAATACTTCTTGATGTTCTCAAGGACTCAGCTTCTCTCCCATGTCCTTATTTTCCTTTTGTTTCTTGGTCAATGGACCAACCATATCTCTAGTTTGTCTCCTGCTTTTGTTGTGTTTTGTTATTTTTTTTCTTACCAATTTAATTATTAGTAGTCTTAATTTTTAAACAACTTACTCCTTGAAATTTCATAGTATCTGATGCATTCTTCTCTCTCAGCTCCTTTGGACAGGACCGACACATTCTAATAGAAGTTTCTTTTTCTCTAAAGGTATTATTGAATTTGTTTGTTTGTTTGTTTTTTGTTTATTTGTTTGTTTGTTTGTTTGCCTCACATCTTGCCATCAAGCAACCTTAAGCAGCTTACAACAACCTAAGATGGCATTATAAAACATTAAAACACTAAAATATAAATATTATCATTTAAATTAGCATTAACCATGCTACTGACCTCATGGATTTAACTGAAGTTCTAGTATTGCCATTTTGAATAACCTCACTAAAAATTTAGTACAGTAGCAGAGCATAAGAAGTACAATTATGTACTAAGCTATCCAAATCTCTGAATTCCCACTATAGTTTGCTGTGCATCAAATGACTAATATGTCTGCCAATATTTGATTTGAGATTTCTGGATTTTAGCAACTTCCCAGGCTCTTCAGTAACAGAATTAAATCTCTATGGGGAAAAAACTGAAGAAATGGACAAGCCCTTTTTTTCCCCAAAGACCATATTCACATTTCCCAAACTCTTTCTATCGCAAAGTCACTGTTTTTTATCAACAACTTTTTTTTTTTAATGGCTGAAAGAAACTAAGTTGAAACACAGGCTGGTAGGCGAATTCTAGGAATTGAAGTCCACCCATCTTAAAAGTTACCAAGGTTGAGAAACATCGAGTTAGAATTTTCAGTACTTTTTGCTAAATGTCTGTGGAAGTTCTAATTGATCCAGGTTATTGTGCTTCCAACTTAATTTTCTGATTTTCCATTAAGATGTTTTGCTTCTCATCCAAGAAGCTTCCTCAGAGTTCTGGATGATTGCAGAGTGTATAAATTCTTCCCAGTCCCCACCATTAGTTGAAACTGAAGAAACTTCTTGGATGAAAATTTTTTCTGCATCAAAAGCAAGTCCCGCAATCCATCTCCCAACATCCAACCCACCATCATCCAAAACTAGGTACGCACGCCCCTAACTTCCTCAATACCAACCGCTACTGACATTAAATACAAGCTAATTAACATAAGAAGCATCGTAAACACCCCTAAAAGGACCTAACGGTAAAGACTGTTATGATGAAACCGTTAAAGCCAACCTTTTTAACACATTCTTCGGCTCAGTCTTTGTAAACAGCAATGGCTCATGCCCAATATTTCCTAGTCATACCACAGATAATTACAACGATCTAATACATATCGACTTTACAGAAGATAATGTTGAAAAGGCACTACGCAGTCTAAAACCATCTCTATCTATTGGACCCGATGGATTGTGTGCCTACTTCTTAAAAAAGCTTTCCACTGCCATAGCAGAACCTCTAAGCACAATCTTTGAAAAATCTCTCAGGACCAGCTCCTTGCCCAACCTATGGTCACTAGCCACGGTCATCCCTATCTTCAAAAAGGGAGACCCCAGCCTAGTTGAAAATTACAGACCAATCTCTTTATGTTGCATCACCTGCAAAGTCATGGAATCAATCATTAACCAATCCATTACCCTCCACTTAGAGACCTACAACCTACTCTCTAACAAACAATTTGATTTCAGAAAAAAAATTATCCTGTAATCTGCAACTCCTACACTGCAAAAACATATGGACTACACAATTCGATCAGGGCAAAGCAATAGACGCAATTTACATAGACTTCTTTGATTCAGTGGTATATGACAAACTACTTCTAAAATTAAAATCTTATGGCATTTTCTGGACCCCTGCATAATTGGATAGCTGCTTTCCTGTCAAACAGGCAACAAGTGGTCAAAATAGGGAGCGCCCTATCAAATCCTGTACCTGTTAACAGCGGTGTCCCTCAAGGCAGCGTTCTAGGACCAACTCTCTTTATACTTTACATAAATGACCTTTGTGATCATATTAAAAGCAACTGCATTCTCTTCACTGATGATGTAAAACTATTCAACACCACCGACAATACTGCTACCCTTCAAAAAGACCTTGACTATGTGTCAGAATGGTCAAACAATTTGAAGTGGCAACTTCAAATCTCAACCAACAAATGCTCTGACTTACATATTGGCAAAAAAAACCATAACATAAAATACAAACTGGATGGACATGACCTTGTAGATGACCCTCACCCTGTCAAAGAGTACTTTGGAGTATTCATCTCTAATGATCTAAGTGCCAGAGCCCACTGTAACAACATTGCAAAAAAAGCATTAAGAGTGGTTAACCTAATCTTGCGTAGCTTCTTCTCTGCTAATTTTGTACTGCTAACTAGAGCATACAAAACATTTTCTAGACCAATTCTCGAATATAGCTCATCTGTCTGGAACCCGCACTGCATATCCGACATTAATACAATTGAGAGAGTCCAGAGGTATTTCACAAGAAGAATCCTCTACTCCTCTGCTCGCAACAGAATACCTTATGCCACTAGACTTGAAATATTGGGCTTAGACAACTTAGAACTATGCCACCTTCGGTCTGACCTAAGCGTAGTACATAAAATTATTTACTACAATGTCCTACCTGTCAATGACTACTTCAGCTTCAACCACAACAATACACAAGCTCACAACAGATACAAACTTAAGGTAAACCGCACCAAACTCGATTGCAGGAAATACGACTTCAGCAACAGAGTGGTCAATGCCTGGAATACGCTACCTGACTCTGTGGTTTCTTCCCCAAACCCCCAAAACTTTAACCTTAGACTATCTACTGTTGACCTCACCCTATTCCTAAGAGGTCTGTAAGGGGTGTGCATAAGCGCACCAACGTGCCTACCATTCCTGTCCTAATGTCCCCTTTTATTTGTATCCATTTCATGTATTAATAACCATGTTTATACCTATATTTGTTATCTAATACATCCTTGACAAAATAAATAAATAAATAAAATAATAATAAATGAGAAGTGAAATGTCATAAAGAAAAATTAAGAAGTTCAATTGCCTTTAAAATAAAATCTTTGGGTCTATTTCTACTACCATCTAATGGTCATCATGACTTTGGCAGTCATGAACTGATAGCTCTTTGCTGCCATATTGTCCTCAAATCCATTTGCCATTCATTCCCACTGCCCTTTATATCCTATTCATATTTTTCTCTTTTTGTTCTCACATCTGCAACTTGAAAATACATGCTCACCAGGGAACACCTTCAGACATGCTTGCTCAACCCAAGGAAGCCAAGGCTGAATTGGTTAATTTGACAGTTCATATCTCCCTCTCAAAGCTTATATTCCTTCAGAAAATGAAGAAAAGAAAAACTTTTCCCACTCATAGTCACAGACTATGCCCAGGAACAGTGACAACTTTGACTCTGGGGCTTTGCTCAGACCTGGATAATGAAACAAAGCTTCCATACATGGAAGAAAACACTGGAATTTGTGTTTATTCAACTCTGATGTGAAGGAGAAAAGAAAAGCTGTTTCCCTAGAAGTGCCCAAAAAAAGAATCTTTTTTTTTAATTGGTTGACAATCCCAGTATTTCTAGCCAATGTTTCACATTGAGCATCAAAAAAATAATAATCTTAAAACCTTCATGACTGAGTTTAGAGTGGCAGCAATGCTTAAGTTCAAAGTCCAAGATATAGTTCATTTGGTAAGACTCTCTGAGGGTTCACTGGTACATTTTCAATAACTAAATTAATGCAACATTGCAGGATGTATCAATGGACTGAAACATCACAGGTAGACATTTGTCCTGTTATGTCTTCAACTCCCAGAAAATGTTTGTCAGTGGGGTTTTTTTTTTTGTATTATTTTGAATTTTATTACTTATTTATTATTTATTATTAAATTTATTATTAAATTTTGTTTTCTAATTGAAAATACAGAAAACAACAGAAGATTAAGAAAAAGTGCAAAGAAAGAGGGGCGAAAAGGAATGACTTTGGACGTTTTTCTGTGTAATAAAATGAAAAAAAAAATGCAATCTCAACCATTTGCTTTTCAGTTTTTAAGCCATTCCTATAATAGCAAAATCATTCTAATCATCAAAACCTACAATTAAAGTTTCAATTTTTTTCAGTTTAGAACTGAAAAGTTTCCAAGTAGATATAAAACTAGATAAATTCTTCTCCTTAAAACAGTTTCATAATCACTGCCAACTCCATCACCTTTATTATTCATTCTTCCATTGTGGGATTTAGTATATATTTCCATCTTTGTGCATATTAGATTCTTGCCACTGTGAACACGTATAATAACAACATCCCATATTTTCTATCAAGTTCTTTGTACGTCAAACCTAAAAGGAAAACTTGTTTCAATTTTACATTTATTTTAAGAATCTACTGAATTAAAGTAAAAAAAATACCAGAATTTCTTTGCTTTATCACAAGTCCACTAAAGAAGATAAAAAGTATCTTCTTTAATTCTTTTTTTTTCCCTTGCCATATAAATTTAGAAATATCTTTTTGAATCCCTACAGGTTGTTTTTTTGTTTTTGTTTTTTGTTTTTTTGCAAGGTTTTTGCAAGGTTTGACATTGCCTTTTTTTAGGACTGAGAGAGTGTGACAGGCCCAAGGTGGGTTGGTGCCAAAGGTTAGACTAGAACCTATGGAGTCCTGATTTCTAGTCTGGTGCCTTAATCACTATCCCAAACATGTCTATCCTTAAATGCAGCAAGTCAGGTCACCTCTACAGGAAAGTTTTAGCATTTCTCCTGCCATCCTTAAGTTTTCGGAAATCAACAGCAGTCCTGTCTTCACTTTAATCTATAGCTGGGTAAATACAGTAATGAGTGGGGCAGTCAGAAATTCTGTCTGTAGCTGCTGAATCAATTATATTCTGTGCTTTCTGTGTTCAGCCAGCGATATATATCACAGGGTATGACCGCTTCAAGGGAGGAAGCCGGTCTTTCCAAGCCTTCACAATTGTAGACTTCTTTTTGTGATTGATAATATTTATGAAAAGGAAGGAAAGCCAGAAATTCTTCAAGAAAAGGCTTGTTGTTCCTACCTTTGCCCTTTGCAGACTCTCTTTTTGATGAAAACACTTCTCTAAAGGATATTCTACTGAACTCCAACATGTTTAATGCAAATAATTCAAGTATGACCCAAGGGTGTTTTGACTCATTCTGGTCTAAGTTAGTTGTTGCCAACATGTTTCCATGATGGTATCAAATGTGCACCAAAGGCACTCTGTTTTATCTGGAGGATTTCAAATGTTCTGCCAATCACTTCTGAGTGATTACTATAATCCTGCTGCCAATTTCATTTATTAGGATTCGAGATGCCGGCTAGCTCATTTTGTTTGGCTGATGATCTGCTAAGCTGCAAGGTTGTTTCACTGTCAATGGCCGTGTTAACATGACACTTCTTGCCCATAGCTTCTTCAGTTAAAACCCAATTTTCAGAATTCTCTATGATTTTTATTTATGTATTTATTTATTTTGTCAAGCATGTATATGATTACAGCAAAGTATAAACATTAATATGAGTATATAATAAGTACAAACATGGTTTTGAGTACATATTTTTCAAATACATGGGGACTTTAGGACAGGGACGGTAGGCACGCTAATGTACTTATGCACGCCCCTTACAGACCTCTTAGGAATTGGGTGAGGTCAATGGTAGACAGTTTAAGGTTAAAGGTTTGGGGGTTTGGGGAAGAAACTACAGAGTCAGGTAATGTATTCCAGGCATTGACCACCCTGTTGCTGACGTCGTATTTTTTGCAATCAAGTTTGGAGTGGTTTACATTAAGTTTGTATCTATTGTGAGCTCATGTATTGTTTCGGTTGAAGCTGAAGTAGTCATTGACAGGTAGGACATTGTAGCATATAATTTTGTGTGCTACACTTAGGTCAGTTCGAAGGCGGCGTAGTTCTAAGTTTTCTAGGCCTAAAATTTCAAGTCTGGTGGCATAAGGTATTCTGTTGCGAACGGAGGAGTGTAGTACTCGTCTCGTGAAATATCTCTGGACATTCAGGTTGTATTTTGTGTTCGGATTATTTTTGCCAATGTGTAAGATGGAGCATTTGTTGCTTGAGATTTGAAGTTGCCACTTGATTGACCATTCTGATACATAGTCAAGGTCTTTTTGAAGGGTAGTAGTATTGTCGGTGGTGTTGAATAGTTTTACATCATCTGCGAAGAGGACACAGTTGCTTTTTATATTGTCACAAAGGTCATTTATGTAAAGAATAAAGAGAGTTGGTGCTAAAACGCTGCCTTGGGGAACTCCACTGTTGACAGGTACAGGGTTTGATAAAGCGTTTCCTATTTTGACCACTTGTTGCCTGTTTGACAGGAACACAGTAATCCACTAAAGCTAAGCATATCGGCTGGGTCTGTAGACCATACAAAGCTAAAAGGCAAAAGGACTAATTTGTGGCTCACAAGTAAAGCTGGGGATATATGGGAAGGCGAAACTCAGGTTGATTTGGGATGGTGTTTTTTTTTTGTTTTGTTTTTCAGAATAGTAGTTATGTCATCTGCCCGAGGCTAATTTAAATCTACTCCTTTTTTCTGGGAAGTGAATCAAGCTTTCAACTTGTACTTTATTTGCAGCAGATTCCATGAGGGAAGAAAGAAGAAATAATGAATCGAAGATAGCTTTCCTCCCCTTCCCCCCCCCTTTTTTTTTAAATCCTGAGAGAGTTCCTATTTTATGCTAACAATCTAACCTTTCTTGGCAAATTTATTTTCATTTTAAGCGCTTTAAACAGATAAGGATATTCTGAAAAAATAGGATGGCAGGCCATCCTATTAAAAAAAACAAATATAGATTTCTTTGGGCCACACTTTGGATTAGGAACCTAACTACCACTCCTATCCAAAGAATTTTTTATAAATTCTTTATATTGATTATTATTTCCCATCTCACCACTCAGGGAAGCCTACAAATAAATAAATTTTACAAAAATACCCTGTTTCCCCCAACATAAGACATCCCCTGATAATAAGCCCAATCGGGCTTTTGAGTGCATGGCAATAAGGCCAAGCGCTTATTTCAGGGTTCAAAAAAAATATAAGACAGGGTCTTATTTTCGGGGAAACACGTATATCCTATCCTCCCTCCAAGGAGTGTAAAAAGCGGCAAAGTGAAGGGCCCTGATTTGTTTTTCCTTGGAATAATAATAGACAACTTAAGCACACCTTATGAAACAGTAAATAAATTTGGGTGCCTTGCGTCAATTCAGCAGCTGAATGGGGAAAAAAATTATCTCCATGGCTTTTCAGAGTAGCTGAAACATCCCCTGTGTTGTTACAGTTTTATTCAGCAGATTAAATCCTTCATTATATAAACAATTGATAAGATTTAATCTTTAGTGGTTGATGTATTTTTAAAACCATGTGTGATTAAGGAAGTGCTTTTCCCCTAGAAGTAGCTAGTTTTGATAGGAAGACTTGAATTATTCTACTCATGTGATAAAATGCTTACTGTCAGTTTTAAATTTCACTATTCTTTCTTTTCCTTTCCTCAGTTATAAATCTCTAAAACTGCATAATACCAATTAAGAAGGGTTGGGGGGGGAAGCAAATTGAGATACCAGACATCAGGAAAAAAAAAAAAGAACACAGTTGGCAGACACTCTCTCTCTCTCTCTCTCTCTCTCTCGTCAGTCTCTGGGATTTAATTATTGAAGTTCAAGGAAGTTTAGGGAAAGTTTTTCACGGACATCATTTAGCAAGCTTTAGAATTCCTCTTATGAGAAAGGTATAAAAAAAATCTTCCTCAATACCTTCTTGAGAGACAAAATTACATTACCATTGCCCTCCACCATAATAGAAATAATTGTCCAATACATATGGAACATATAAAGTTAATCATTATATTTACTTAGAAGCAAGATAGTATCTTCTACATCAGCTATAACAGGAATTACTCAAAAATTTCTCTTCTTTCATACTGTTGAAATCCTGGAGAATGGATAGTATCACTGGGTGATTTCTATGCACCAAGTCAGATAGAGCTTTGAATGAGATCTTGCTAAATGCCATCAGATGCATATGAAAAAACATTAAACGCTTGAAATATTTAAAACCTAAGGACTCTATAGCAGTTTTACGGCTTTTATTATCACAGCAGGGTGATTCTGAATGGAAGAGACAGACACAATCCATTAAATACCAAAACGTTTTGGACTTTTTTTTTTTTTTGCAACAAATCCTTCTTGATAGAGAGAACGGAAGGTGTAAAATCCCACAATCCTAAATAGTTCACCAGAGAGGAAAACAGTAGGATTTTTCAAGGGTTTCAAGAAAGTATTAATGGCATCTTATAGAAACTCTCCCAGAGATCCGGATGGCTCCCACCCCTGTGACGTTCAGGAAGTTATTAAAACATTGGCTCTATTCCCAGATTTGGGGGCAAGGTGATTGTTAAGCTCCTGACAGATGGACTTTCCTGCTTTATATGTTTGTCTTCAGGCCACTCATTGTTGTTTTGTATTTTGTTTTCTTTTTCAATTATAGAGTCAGTGGGTGTCAGGTGGCCTATAAAATGTATGTATAACTTATTAAAATAAAATGTAACAAATTAATAAATTGATAGAGCCTATTTTTGGTTACTCCTCAAATGTCAAAGAAGAACACTGTAAACTCATACATCTGTACAAAATCATGGAACCATAGAGTTGGAAGGTCCATAAGGCTTATCTAGTTCAAGCCCTTGATACTGCAGGATTCACTATAGAATATTTTACAGAGAACCATTCTGTCTCTGTCTGAAGGAGAATTCACCATTTGGTGTGGCAATTTGGTGAGTCCTTCGGGAGTTGGGCGGCATACAAATTTTAAAAATAAAAATAAAATAAATAAATAAATTTCATACTTCTTCAATCTAAAGCAACATCCAGCAGGTTTTAACCTGCTGGATCTAGTCCTCAATAAATTGCTTGCTTAATTGATTGATGACTATAAAGATTCTCAGCCATTCAGGTCAGGGTTGTCCCAAAGGTGTTTTTTCAAAAAGCAACTGGACTTTCTTTGTTTTTCCTTGAAGATGTTTTGCTTCTCGTGCAGGAAGCTTCTTCGGTTCTGATTGAACGGATTTATATTCCTTGCAGTCACCTGGTGGTTAGCACTCTCTCCGAGTCCTAATTAATTAAGTCCACTTCCTCTTCTAGGTGAAACCCTTTCAGAAATTTAAGACTGTTATCACCTCAAACATCTCTTCTGTGGGCTACATATATTCAAATTCTTTAACTGTTTCGCCAAGGGTTTGGTTTCCAGACCACTGTAAGTCTGAAAGAACAAAAGTCGTCCACTTTTAATTGCTTGGTCCACTAGACTGGATCCTTCCTTGGTTTCTTTCTTCAATTGTTAAGCAACTACAGTCTCCTGCCTCTCTTCTCTTATTATTTTCTAGCAGCATCTCTTCATCCTTTTTGTCAAGTTACCTGTTACATTATTCTTTTTGACTGTGGTACCTAAATGCAGCACTCCAAGGACAGGGCAGAGTCTGAACAAGGCAGAGTAGAATAGAACAGTTGCTCCCCATTAGATTGACTCTATGCTCCTATAAATGTCCTTCATGATAGCAGCTAATCATTTAGTAACTGCATCACATTGTTGGCTCATGGTTAACTTGTGACTGAAGGGAAACCCAGATCCCTTTAATATGAATTATTGCCAAGCCGGATCACTTCTATAGCCTAGTTCTCAATTTACGACCACAATTGGGATAAGAATTTCGGTTGCTAAGACCGCAAATGGCAACCACATGAATCTGAGACGCTGCAACTTTCATAAATACATGCTAGTTGCCAAGCATCCAAATTCTGATCATATGACTTTGGAGATGCTATTATGGTCATTAGTGTGAGGATTCCTAAGCTACTGCTTTTGATGCTGTTGTAAGTTCAAACAGCTGATAAATGTGTAGTTTTCATTCAAGGTTTACCTGTATATGTTCCTCACATTTTGCCTTCCCAGCTGTAAATCTTTACATTTTTTTCCGCTAAATTCCATCTTATTCCATCCCTTTTAAGATCTTTTCGAATCTTCCCCTTTTTATCTGAAACTATTAGACATTCCTCTTAACTTTCTGCACCTTGAAACTCTATCAGCATTTCTTCAACTACCTTTTTTGAGATATTATTGAAAACATTGAAAAACATGGGGTCCACGATACATTCCCATGCAAAGAACGTTCATACATTACAGTCAAAAAAGTAAGTTGAGGATGCCCTCAAAGGTCCACTAAGCGTTTTTTTTAATGTATGTTGCATATGCAAATAAAAAATGTGCAGAGCACTGATATAACCATCCCAGCCACCATTTTTTTTTAAAAAAAACCCATATTTTGTGGATACCCCTCTCCCTGTGGCATTCTATTTCCTACTTTTGTTTAAAGTTAAAGGTACCATTAATAAGTACTATTCAAGTATTATCACTCGTTCAACTATATGCCTATTCAAAGTAATGTAATGTAACCCATATGTTATCAATTTATTAAGAAAAACTCCACCAAAGGGAGTTACCGTAGCTTAGATACAACAGATCTTTATCATTCCCTATAGACACACTCTGCTATTCTATTCTATGACACCTTTTCCAAAGCTCTTTCGTCCCCTAAACAAATTATTTGTGTTTTTGTGTTGTGTGTATACATATGTATGTGTGTGTATGTGTGTGTGTGTGTGTGTGTGTGTGTATTTTAATTTTTAATATATTCATTAATAATTTGCAAGAGGAAAATTGTACCAGAAAAAAATCATAATTTACATATCTGAAATTATCTGACAGGTAAATAGAGAGAGAAAATTTATTTCTTCTGGCTTTTTTGTTTCAGACTAAAATGATGTGTTGGATTATTCCACACCACTTCGAAACTTACAAGTCTATTTTAGGAACATCTACTCCCATAAGGAACAGAACTATGCATTCACATACACACACCAAGAGACATTCTGAAGAAAAAATATTTCCAGTCTATTAGGAACTCATCGCCAAATGACTTTTTAAAAGAAAATAGTGAGGGTCAAAAAAGTTCCCTCAACATTTCAGAATTAATTAATTTCCACCAGGAAATGATGTTCCAATTACAATTCCCAGGCCCTGGCTTTTGCAGGGCAAACTATAGGGTGTTTGGTAAGCATAGAAAATGGAACTGTATAGGGAACAATGGTTCTCCTGTTTTCGGCAGTTTTATTTATTGGAAATTATAGCAGGAAGAAAAAAAGACTAAATAAGTCTTAAGTGTGTCATTATTATGTCATCCGTAGCTGAGTTGTGCTGTGTAGCTGCAATCTGCTATTTTGTAAACTGAGCTGTCAAGCACTTGTTATTTTAAAGCTGGGATTTGTCAGTTTTTCCTGAAGGGGCAGCAGCTCCGTTTCTCAGTGATTCATGACTGGCTGTGAGACAGAGGAAATTTGTGTCTGCACTAATCTAAACACAGCATAAATGGAACATAGACACAGTGCTGAAAGAAGAAAATGGACTAGCCTCAATGCACCCTAAGTGTGCCTCCCCAAACCCCACAAATAATAATGATTAAAAACCTTTTAAAAGTTTAGCAAAACTCCCCCCCCCAGAAAAGAAATTGTGTCCCAGAAAAATAAAAATTTGCAAAAACAACAATCCTTAACCCACCCCGCAAACTAACTGCAGTGATTTTAATAGACTGTTCCTATAATGTCAGCCCAATTTAGGGAGGCAGAAACAGGATATTCTCCAAACCATTTACTTTAGAGTAGTCCCACTGGAGTTTAGCCTTGAATGTATTGAAATAACAGCCCACATATGCATTTCTAGGACATCTGTATTTTCCATTTAAAATATATGTGCAACTCTGCTTTTGGAACATTTGTTTTTAAGAAAGGAAAGGGTCATTCAGAAGAGATTTTTCCTTTCCTGTGCTCTGTAACAAACCATAAAAGGCATGGATATTCATTCGGTTGGGAGGAAAACAGGCCCTGTTCTTCAAACATAAATTATAATTTAACAAGGCACTAAGAGAAAACATGGATGTATGGTGTGAAAAGATGGTAGATTTCTGCTCCTAAACTGGTCCACCATTTTGGAAATATTTTTCAAAATATTCTAAAGCATTCTCTTGACTTCCAGTGACATTTTGAAGCAACAACTAGCCTCTCCTTCAGAAGATATTTCCCATGATAAAAAGTAGTGTCTACCTTTTTGAGCCAATGGGCACATGTAGAATTGTGAAATGCTGCCATTATTTAAAAAATAAAACCACAAAATGGCTGTGAGGAAGACAGCTATGGTCTGAAGTCAGTAAAAAAATACCCATTTCATAACATGGAGAAGGGTACAAAAGGTGGAACAAAAATCACAGAAACCAGTGTGAACACATTTAGGCACAATAGAAAGTGATAATAGTTGTAATTTCCACTTTAACCTGATTCATCTTTTTCAGCAGTTATTTCATTATGACTAATGAAGGAGCTAGCATTGAATTTCACCAATCATGCCAAATTGTTTGTACACATTACCTGGTAATGAATGTTCAATCTTCTTGTAATGATGTCATTACAAGATTGCAATTAGAGTAGGAAATATTTAAAGAGAGTGTTGTGTTTTATTTTTAAAAAAAAACTACCAAGGAAATGAATAGAATAGAATAGAATAGAATAGAATAGAATAGAATAGAATAGAATAGAATAGAATAGAATAGAATAGAATAGAATAGAATAGAATAGAATAGAATAACAGAGTTTAAAGGGACCTTGGAGGTCTTCTAGTACAACCCACTGCTCAGACAGGACACCCTATACCATTTCAGACAAATGGTTGTCCAATCTTCTCTTAAAAAATTNATAGAATAGAATAGAATAGAATAGAATAGAATAGAATAGAATAGAATAGAATAGAATAGAATAGAATAACAGAGTTTAAAGGGACCTTGGAGGTCTTCTAGTCCAATCCCCTGCCCAGGCAGGAAACCCTACACCACTTCAGACAAATGGTTATCCAACATCTTCTTAAAAACTTCCAGTGTTAGAGCATTCACAACTTCTGGAGGCAAGTTGTTCCACTGATTAATTGTTCTAACTG
>QLTV01001699.1:284912-296635 GCA_003457575.1 Thermophis baileyi
CCATTTTTTTTAGTTCTCCTTTCCTAAGGTGTTCTTAAGGCACAGTTACATAATGACATCTTGCTCTTCTCTGGACAAAATGCTTTGTTTGTGCTTATTAGACCTTCATTACTTCCATGCTCCTCTAGAGGAAATTGTGAATATTCTGCTGCAGGGTGTATTTTTTTTAAAAAAAAATGTTTCCAGCTGTTAGGCGTCAATAATGCCTTAGTGACTCCCCAGACAGTAATTCTGAGCTTTTAAAACTGAGATGATCTTAATGGCTGGGTGAACAATCAGATAAATGAACAGAAGTGTAAGGAGGCAAAGAGTCCTGATTGAATGGGTATGAGAGCTGTGATTTTGAATGGCTTAGGATAGAAAGCATGAAATGTAAATCTGAGCATCCATGCTGGCTAGGGAATTCTGGGAATTGAAATCCATACATGTTTTGGGTTGAAGTCTATACATCTTCTAAGAGTTGAAGTCCATGCATCTTAAAACTGCCAAGGTTAAGAAACACCAGCTTTTTGCCATTGTGCAGATTCACATTGAGAGTAGTGGTAAGATCAGAATCAGAATCGAACTGGAAGGGACCTTGGAGGTCTTCTAGTCCAGCCCCCTGCTCAAGCAGGAGATCAGAACTAGAGAACATTGTCAGGGCATCTTCTTAGAACAGCAGATCCCATTCAGAGGTCAATAAGGCTTTTCTCCAAAGAAATCACACAGAATCAGACCCACAGTTGATTTCGGTTGTGAGAATTCAAAGTTATCCCTGTTTGTTACTCCACCAGGTGGGAAGAGTGCAATAGCCTTTGCATAATGGAGAGTTGATGCCTCAGAATGGTTCATAATTGGCATCATCCCAATTTAAATATAGGAGAAGATATTCCTGGATGATCTCAGCCAATTAGTCATGGATTAGAGATGTGCTGTCAAGCTGTCCTTTACAGAAGTTGATTTTTTTAATTTATTTTTTTTCCCTTTACTGAGCAGGAAAAACAGATTTAGACCTGGATTTCCACTAACAAATCCCAGGACTACAGGCAGAATTAGAAGTTTGGGGAGGGGGGGGTGAATTCAGAAGTACATAAATAGGGAAACTGCTTCCACACTGTTGCCAAGAAAACTACAGATAGTCCTCGACTTACAACAATTCGTTTAGTGACTGTTCAAAGTTCAACAGCACCGAAAAAAGTGACTTATCACCGTTTTTCACACTTACAATATTTGCAGCATCCTCTTGGTGACCTGATAAAAATCCATATACTTGGCAACTAGTTCATATTTATGACGGTTGCAGTGTTCCAGGGTCACATGTTCCGTTTTTTTGACCTTCTGACAAGCAAAGACAATGGAGAAGCTAGATTCACTTAACAACAATGTTATTAACTAAACAACTGCAATGATTCACTTAACAACTGTGGCAAGAAAGGTTGTAAAATGGGACAAAACTCACTTAGCAAATGTTTCCCTTAGCAACATAAATTTTGGGCTCAGTTGTGGTTGTAAGTTGAGGACTACTTCTACATGAATCAAGTAGTCACCAGGAATCAAGCTCAGCTTGAAGGAGATTTTATTTTACTCTTTAACCTCATATTTTTATAAGAAACTTCTGTTAATTACCTGGGAAAAATTTCTTTCAAGGTCATTGTGGAAAATATGGCCCTCGAAGTTGACATATGCCTAATGAATAGTATATTTTTGCTGGATATTTCAATGCTGCTATTATTTCATATCCCAAATCTTCAGAGGCAATTTAAAATACTTTGGGAACAAGAAGCAACAATTTCTTCCTTTTGTTGCTACTTTTAGAACTTTTCCTTACTAAAAAGGAAGGAAAAGCAAAAATCAGGGAAATCAAAATGTGGTCCACCACCATGCAATCAAAGCCATTTACCTTTTTTCATAATTCATTTTATCCAACTACTAAGAAGCAGATGCGTAGTCATCCAACTAGCTTTTCTTACTGATAGGTCTTAAAGTTCATACATAGGGAGGAAACATAAAGCAAAAGTTATATTGAGGGATGTTCTCTGTGCTCTCTGAGCTTGTTTGTTTTCATTACCCAATGAAATATTACAGATGTTTCATTACCCAATCTAAATAACATTATAAATGCTAGCTAAAACTTGTCTTCAACAAGAAATAGCATGATGCCAACGCAACAGGATTTAAGCTGCAAAACTCCAAATGACTGTGAAGAGAACTCTACTGGCCAACTAGATTTTGCAGCCCAGATCTTATAGCCTTAGTTACACTATCACAAAAACATATGCCCATCAATCCTAGTTTCTAACAGAAGAGAATATTTGTAGCTCAGGGTTGAACTGTGGAGGCCCTGGTGTTCTCTGATCTTGGTAGTTTTTTCTGGGTATTTCATTATCCAATTAATAACAATTCCAATTAACTGAGGAGGTTACCTAGTTGGATAATGAAATGTCTGCTAGAAAACCATAGGGAGCACCAAGGACTCTAAAACTGTAGCTTCAAAAAATTTGAATTACAGGAAGTAAATCTATTCAGTTCTCAGCTGCCATACAAAAGCTCAGAGGTATCTTCAAGATTTCTCAGACACCTGCTATGTAGGCACTGCTCTTCTAGTTTTTATCTTGACATGCAGTAGTCTTGATAGCGTACCATCTGGCTAGTTTGACCAATAACAAAATTTCCCTCTTTTCTGCAACTATGAGTTTGTTTAAGCCTCAACCAACATGCCTCATAAGAGGTAGTGGAGGATCAGTGATTGAACGATATCAATTTTTGCTCTTGAGAGGCAGTGATCCCCATGTTCTTAAAGCAAATAATAAATGAACATTTGAGAAGCCTCCAAAAATCTTAGTTATTATATGCTAAACAGGGCCATTTCATCCCAGGAAAACCTGTAGACTTAGTAGTGTTTGCACTCTTCAAAAACCTTAGAAGTTGCCCATATAAAGGTACAACAACAATTACAAAATTGTAAATTTTAATGTGACAGGGAAGAAAATTATTAAGGATAAGTAAAATATGAAAAGTAATCATATTAGCTATATAAACTATAGTTGTAATTAAATATAAGTAAAATCAGATTGGATTTTGGCTTGGCCTTATCCTCTGCTTTTGAAATTGGGTTTCTAACACACCAGTCAAGGTTAAATGTAGTCCAGAAAATGTAGTATATTAAAAAAGGGGGGCTACAATATGCCCTCCGAATTTATGTTAGTTGCATGTTAACTCTGTAAACCTAACCACAGCAGGAAAGTCTGTTAAGCTTACTTTAAGAAAAGTGTGCTTGGGTCTAGGTTGAAATGAAATGAAGCCATCAAGGCAGTTTTATAAGAAGGTCTCTCTTTATTAACAACCCATAACAACTTAAATGTAAGTTGTTTGGGCTAAGAAACAATGAAAAAACACACAGATCTTCCCAATCTAAATTCACCTTAATCATTACAGCACAATGGACAGAAAGAAGCTGAATGATTTCTCAGTCTTTTTCCAGAAGAATGGATTTAAGAGAATTTCTAAACAATGTTACCTTTATAAGAGTACAACTATTTTAAAAAGCAACAATGAGAAGAGTGGTTCGTGTAGTTTTCTCTTTCAATTTGCATGAAATATGGGAAATAATAGAGGCTGAATAGAGAAATGTACAATAGAATAGAGAAAGTGAGGACTCTTACAGGCACTCTAGGCCACTTCATCACTAAATAAATATAAGAAGATAATATCATATCCCTGATCGTCCCAAAGGTTCTTTTCCAAAGATAACTGGAATTTCTTGATTTTTTTCTTGAAGGAAAAAAAGGAAAAAAACTCAAGAAGTCCAGTTGTCTTTTGAAAAGCACCTTTGAGACAGCCATGACCTGGATGATTGAAAATCTCCACAAACATATGATCATTTCTCTGAAATTCCCTCCTCAACTGAAAGAATATTGGAAACAATTTCTCTTTTGTCAGATTGAATGAGAACTGATAGAAATAAATGCAGGAAAAAAATTCTTTCTCTCTTACTAGTATAAATAATCTTACTGCATTAAAATCCGCCAAGGATAGGAATGTAATTTCTGATGTTCGACAGATTCTTTCACTCTCTTCACCAAGCGAAGTGAAAAAAACTGCAGATTTCTCTATTGACTGAGAATTACCTTGACTCTACAGATTATCCTCAAGCCACTGTAGAGAGCACAAAGGCCTTCCTTAAAATGTTAAGGCTGGGGGAAATGCTGATAGAACCTGGGGCATTTTGGGGGGGGAGTTAAACTCCCCACCCCATCTCTCAAGTGAATTTCAAGAGCCAGCCGGTCTGGGAGGTTGGATTTGTTTTTAGGAAAAGTAAACACAGCCAAAGTCAACAAGTTCCTTCCGTAGGGAGCTGTTGAGCAAATTGCCTTACAGATTAATTTCTGTGAAGTCATACTCAATCCAATGTGAACCTCTCAGCCTTTGCCCAAGAAAAGAAAAAGTATGTTTGTTAGTATACGTTTACGTACATTTGTGTCATGCACACTGAGTTTTATGGCCTTGAATGGTGCAGTAAATTAAAACCAATCTCCTCTAAATAACCCCAGCTATGGTAATAACAAAAGGTTTTTGGGAGGCAAAAAGGCATTAATGAATGAAAGTTTATATGTTTTAATAGTGGTTCCCATAGAGTAGTTCTTCTCTAGGTAGAATTTTTCTAGTTAGAAAGGTAATGGCACATGGTTTAATAGCAATTCAAATTGTACAAAATGATTGCATATGCTTCACCAGCCATAAAAATTACAATGGATAAAAGTTTAGAACCATTGGAAGTTATTCTAAAGGCTGGAACTAAAAATGATACAATCACCTAGCTATACAATATAAAATAAAATGGTTTCATCAATTGAAATATAATGTGAAAATTACAGAAACTAATTGGGTATCGAAATAAAACTTTCCACCAGTGTAAATGTTTTTCTTTTTTAATTATTATTTTCAGGTGTCAAAATTTTTCCAAAAATAAATGGGGCAGTGCATCTTTGAAAATTCAGCTGAAAATCTTTGGTATATTTTGCAGTCCTTTCAAAACTCTATGAAACCAATCTAGATGCCATACAAGAAAGGAGATCAAAGGGAGACAGTATGATAGAAGCTTTCTCCTAGGATGAGAGATAGATAGAATATGATAGTTGCTTCTCCCATTTCTCGAATCTTTCAAGGAAGGGTTTAGGAACATAAGGACCTCAGGCCACACATTAATCTATACCCTATATTCAGCAGTGGGTTGCTCCCGGTTTGGCCCGGTTCTTAGAACCGGTAGCAGTGGTGGCGGGAGGCTCCACCCACCCGCCCGGGATGCTTCTGCACAGAAGCATCACGAGTGCGCGCAATCGTGCACGCGAACCGGTAGCAACGGGTTTTAGAACCCACTACTGCCTATATTGCTTTCAAACTTCTCCCATTTTGTAATTTTCACCCACTTGCCTATAATTCTGATCAATTATGGTTGTGTCTCCCTCACACTAATATTTCAGATCCCATCTCCTGCCAATATGCAGTGCTAAGCAATTTATTCCATAGGAAAAAGAGTAGAAGATAGCAGAAGCAGCCAATAAAATAAAACAAAAAAACTAATGGAACCCGAAAATTGAAAAAAGTATATATTAGAGTAGGAAAAGGAGTAGGTTATTAGCAAAAAGTATAATCCTAGGGAAGGCAAGCTCTTGATTAATTTGAGCTTAATCAAGAAAGCTAAGAAACAAAAAAGGAGGGGATTTCTTCAGATGTGTTCATGATACAAAGAAGACAAGAGGAATAGGACTACTCGTGAAGGTACAATATCTCATAAAGATGGCAAAAGGTAACAGATCTTAAAGTAATTAATTAATTAATTAATTAAGTTCTGTTTTGCATCAATCTTCTCTGAGAAGAGAATATGCTATTCCACCAGGCAGTTATGGAGAGATAATTTAAAAGAGCAGGATTCCTTCTTGAGCTTAATAAAGGCTTAAGGGATACCTTCTGACTTCAATTAAGTTCAGATCGCCAGAGCCAAATGGATTGCATCCTAAACTACTGAAAGATTTTGTTGATGGACAGAGGCCAAACATCTGTCAATTATCTTTGAGAATTCCTGTACAAGTTCTTCAGTACTAGTCAACTAGAGAGGAAAAATGTTTTTTAAATAAGGGGAAACTCGGACATAGAGAACTGTAGACTAATCATACTGATGCATGGAAAAATTCTAAGCTTTGATCCTTAGGCAACCTGAAAGCAATGCAACATAGTCTGTATTTTTAAAGAACTCCAAACTGATATTTTCCCAGGCCTGATTGGTTCCCCCTTTGTTGGATATTACTTGGTTGTAGGTTGTTCTTACTCTTCTTTTTTTGTTACTTTTCAAATCATGGGCAATAATATTTTCAACATACTCAGCACTGATCAGATTCCATTTCAAGAATTGAACTCTGTTCTAGGTGTCCCATTTTATGGAACATTGGAAACATTGTTTAGTCTTTGAAAGCAAGGAGAGATGTGACAGCATTTTACAAGTTGTTCCACACAAGATCAAATCGTGTTCTGTATTATCACTGAATACAGATCATGAACAGAACAGAACAGAACAGAACAGAATAGCAGAGTTGGAAGGGACCTTCAAGGTCTTCTAGTCCAACCTCCTGCTTAGGCAAGAAACCCTATACCATTTCAGACAAATGGTTGTCCAATCTCTTCTTAAAAACTTCCAGTGTTGGAGCATTTACAACTTCTGGAGGCAAGTTTTCCACTGATTAATTGTTCTAACTGTCAGGAAATTTCTCCTTAGTTCTAAGTTGCTTCTCTCCTTGATTAGTTTCCACCCATTGCTTCTTGTCCTGTCCTCAGGTGCTTTGGGGAATAGCTTGACTCCTTCTTCTTTGTGGCAGCCCCTGCGATATTGGAACTCTGCTATCATGTCACCCCTAGTCCTTCTTTTCATCAAACTAGATGACTCAGCAGTTAAAGAAACTGAGCTTGTCTTTAACTCAGCAGTTAAAGAAACTGGAGAGCTGACAGTGCGGCTTCAAAACCTAAGCTCTACACAACAGGGTCAGTTCCCGTTCCTTTCCCCAGCTCCTGGCCACCTAGCACTTCAAAAGCATGCAAATGCGAGTAGATTAATAGTAACAGCATTCCATGTGCCTTTGGTGTATAGCCATACTGGCCACATTACCACAGAAATTGTCTTTTGACAACACTGGTTCCCTCAGCCAAGAAATGGAACATGAACACCATGCCCTAGAGTCAGACATGACTGACAGGGAAACGTTTACCTTTACTTTTTAGATCCAGCTGAATGTTAAACAAAATTTCCTAACAGTGTAACAGTGGAATCTGCTATTAAGGGAAGCAGGAATTTTCCCTTCTCTGGTGGATTCTAACAGAGGCTGGACAGTTAAGTATGGAAATGTTTTAATTTGGATTTATTTAATGTTTTCATTTCCTATACTGAACAGGGAGAAACAAAATTCAATAAGTGACCCTTTCCAAGTCTATGTTTCTGGAAAATGGGGAAAAATTAACCCTCAGGCTTAACTTAATCTCCCACACCTGCAACTAGAAGCCAGTTAGGCTAATACTTTATGTAGATTGGTGGAGAGTTAGAAGTCCCTTTTTGTTAAAACTTAATTTTAAAAAATTGCTTTCTGAAGTTCTATTCTGCCCAGTTACACTAAGTAAACCTTAAAAAAAAAAACCTTCAGCTAAAAATATCTGAAAACCAATTGCTTAAGCACTAATTTCTCATTAAGATTTCTTGTTTTTAAGGTAACACCAATAGTACCTCAGTGTATCTAAGCAGAATGAATTTTGATGACATCTTGTAGGGATCTAAGCTTCAGAAATTTCTTTTCCATTCATAGTGGTATTTTCTTCCCAATTAAAATGATGGGGAAAGTGATAAATTCATCCAAATTGTCCACAATTATTTCATGTTCCAAACAGTATTATAGAACCTTGTTTTATGTCAAAGCTTTGAGATCTGGGGGAGGGGCAGCGGTATTGGGGGAGGACAGAATGGTGCAGATAGTTGCTACTTGGTGAGAAAAAAAATAACCTCCAAATTTTTTTTAAAAAGGCCTCTCTTACAACTGATAGATATCTTAACAACTGATGCTGATTAAAACACAACACTGAAGTAGAAGCAAATTCTGGAGAAAAAGTGTAGATGTTTTCCAGACATAAAATATGCATTCAGTGCTAAGATTTTCTTCATGAAGAAACTCTCTTTATGCAGCATGCTAGTAAAAAAACAAAAGGGTTTATTCTTTTTTATGCAAGTTCTGTCTTGTATTCATTTTCTATGTTTGTTTGTTTATTTGTATGAGAAGCATCACAATTAAAATAAGGCATGCTACAGTATATGACATAAAATTTAAAATATAAAATACAAGATTAAAATATGTACAAACACATCTTGCCCAGAAACCAGCAACATTAATTGTGTTCTGTTGCACTGCCATGAGGTCAAGTGTACACTAATCGGGACACAAAGGGCAGGTATACATATGTGTTGTTGTCTGCATTTTCTATGTGAATTATGATGAAAAGGCATTCACTAATAGGATGCTTCCTGTTTACAGTCAGATGCGGGGGGGGGGTGCCTTTGAATCAGTGGTAATCCTGGGATGGAAGGTTACTCCAGTTTTCTTGGCAAGATTTTGGAAGTGGTTTGCCATTGCCTACTTCCTAGGGCTGAGAGAGAGTAACTGGCCCATTGTTCCCTAGCTTTGTGCCTAAAGCAGGAGTAGAACTCAAAGTCTCCCAATTTCTAGCCTTGACCATTACGCCAAACTGGCTGTCTGAACTGTAACTAAAAAAGACAGACTATAGAGCCCATTCCTCACCACCATTTAAACTGGTCCTTTTTAAATTTTACTATACTGCAGTGATGGCTAACCTTTTTGTCGCCGCATGCCGAAAGCACGCACATGCACACACCCATAATGCAATGCATGTGTGACACACACACCCGCGCTCCCCCTCGCCCCCTGCACATGCATGTGCAACCCCTTGCATGTGCCCCGCCCCCCTGCGCATGCACATGTCTCCCGCATGAGCCCTGCCCCCTGCATGGCAGAGACCCGAAAAGCAGCTGGCCAGCAGGAGGCACGCGCATATGCGTGGTGGAGCTGAACTGGGGCGACGGCTTGCGTGTTCGCCATCACGGCCATACTGTATGTGATCAATCCCCAAATTCTCTTGAATTTCACATTTACTTTTTACCTTGAAATTCCTATGTTAGATTACTTTCTGGGCCTCCCATTTATGTATATATTCTTAATAGCCATGCTGTTAAGCTTTCTTCTTCAGATCAAACCACCTGCACATTTAGGCGTAATTCCCTTTGATTACATGCCCCTTTGAGGCTAATTAGCCCTTTGTATGGGTAAGCATGCTTCGGACTACAGCCAAAAGTTTATTTCAAGCACCAGTGGAATTCACCAAATCATCATATGCAGTTTGAAACAATAATGTTCTTCTTCTAGTATGTGTTTCTTTGTGTGCTTAAGTCCTATGATATAATGATACATAATTATTTTCTGGATTCAGTCAGTTAAAATAATATCAGCCCACGTGTTCATAAATCCACAACATTCAAGAAACCAGATATTATTAAGAAAATTTGAGCCATCAAGGAATATTGCAATTTCATCCCCACTTTCCTCTGTGGATTTGATGAGGCTATTTCACATGGTATTCGGTTTATTATCTTTCATAATATGGAATGTAACTAGATAAATAAAGTATAAATATAGATTAATTACTTGGCTGATTGTAATGATAGCCACTTTTCTGCATACGAAATATGATACAGGTTTTTCCTCCAGTGTCTGGTAATATTTTTACTACTTTTACTTCTACATCTTATGTTTACATTTTATTGAAAATATGTGGATGATTGGCAGCTGGTTAAATTAAGACTGACTTTGGTAAAGGAAAAAGCTTCATAAAACAAAACTACACATCCTACCTCCAGTGTTTCTGTGAACTTTAGCAGCATCTGAAATCTTCTTACAGAGGGTTGTTCTTTAACATAGTTTTTTTTTTCCAATAGCAATTTTAAGATGTGGGGACTTCAAGTCCCAGAATTCTCCAGCCAGCATAATTAAAGTGGCCCAGGTTTGGGAAACGCTGGGATAAAGGAATAAAATGCTTATGAAAAAGCCAGCAAAACCCAGCTCCCTTCTCACCTGGGCATTGCTCCCTCCTATTTTAACAACCTGATATCGGATGGGGTACAACAGTTCCACGGCCTTGTCGTAATGTCCTTGGTCAAACTCCACAAATGCTTGTAGAAGAGGCATTCCCAACGTTGGAACCAGGCTCAGCTCGTGATCTTCTGTAGGAGTCCTAGGAAAGACATGCAGATCGGAAGTGACCGTGTGAAATTAACCAATTAGCCCTGAATGAAAACATTGGGCATTGACACTGCAAGGCCAGGGAGTCCAAATGAAGTCCAAAGCAAAGAATTGTCCAAATCTAGCAAGATGTCACTGAAGGCAGTCCTTGACTTACAACCATTCATTTAGCAACTGTTTGAAGTTACGACACTGAAAAAAAAGAGACCATCAGGTCTCGCACTTATGACCATTGCAGCATCCCGACAGTCCAATGATAAAAATTTGGGTCCTTGGCAACCAGCATGTATTTAAGATGGTTCAAGCTCACATGATCTCCATGGTCACGTGATCAAAATTCAGATCTTCACTAGACTAGCCATTCCGAGTACTTGCAACCATTCATTGTATGTTTTAGCCTCCAGACCCCTAATCATCTTGGTTGCTCTTGTCTGCACTTTTTCTAGAGTCTCAACATCTTTTTTATAGTGTGGTGACCAAAACTGGATGCAGTATTCTAGGTGTGGTCTTACTAAGGCTTTATAGAGTGGTATTAGTACCTCACTTGATCTTGATTGTATCCCTCTGTTAGGATTGCATTGGCTTTTTTGGCTGCCGGCGGCAAACTGCTGGCTCATATTTATTTGTTTGTCCACAAGACCTCCAAGATCCCTCTCACAGTAACTGCTATTAAGCCTGGTTTCACCCATTTTATATGTTTACTTTTGGTTTTTCTTGCCTAAGTGTAAGACTTTACATTTCTCTACACTGAATTGCATTACACGGGGTCGGGGGGGCAGAATTCCCCAGCCAGCTGGAAACCCTAGTAGTATACATCCTAATGGTAAAAAAAAGAAAAAAGAAATAGCACAATTCTAGAGAAGAATACATGCAAGAAGATATTAGATAAAACCAATGATGAGAATTCTGCATTATTATTATTATTCCCACAATTCTTTATTCTGTTTCCCTGGTTCTCCCTGTCTCCTCATTCCAACATACCATTAACAGATTAATAGAGTTGAAAGGCACCTTGTAGATCTTCTTGTCCAACTGACCACCCAAGCAAAAGACCCAACACCATCCTCAACAAATGGCAGTCCAGTCTCTTCTTGAAAGCTTCCAGTGATGAAGTTCCCACAACTTCTGAAGGCAAGTTGTTCCATTGGTTGATTGTTCTCGCTGTCAGAAAATTTCTTCTTATTTCTAGGTCGAATCTCTCTTTGATCAATTTCCATCCATTATTCCTTGTCTGGCCTTCGGGTGCTTTGAAAAATAGCTTGACCCCCTCCTCTCTGTGGCAGCCTCTCAAATATTTCAATACTGCTATCATGTCTCCCCTGGTCCTTCTCTTCACTAGACTAGCCATGCCCAGTTCCTGTAACTGTTCTTCATATGTTTATGCCTTGCTTGATTCTCTTA